>JAOVVO010000292.1:0-94478 GCA_028564675.1 Onchocerca lupi
ATATATGATGCCATAAAAAATGCAGCATTAATTAATTTTCGATAAACAATATTGGGAATTATCACACAAATTAGCATTGAATATTTCAAAAAAAAAAAAGAAAGCTCCATTTTTAGAATTTCAAATATTTTGAAAAATTAAACTTTTTGGTGATATGATTAACTTGATTGAAATTTCATTATTTTGAAGATGAAATTTTTAAAAAGATAAAAAATTATTTTGCTTCCTCACTAGCATTTTTTTAAAATTCATTAGAATATTTGTAGCATTATGAGCTTTTTGCAATTAATTTATTTGCAAAAATTATTTTCATTTTAATATTTTTAGACAAATTCTTCCAAATGTTTTATTTTTTTCTGCTTTTAAGATATTCTTTTAAAATTCTTGCAATTAAAGTTTTAAGAAAATTTAAAAATAATATTAGTATTTTATCACATCATAATATTTCTCTAATTTCTTATTACACTGCATTATAGATTCCCAGTAAACATATCAAAGAATTCAATTTTTATTAACAAAAAAGAAAAACGCCATAATAGTTGATAAATTCTCAAAAATTTTTTTAAATTACAAAATATAAGGAAAATTTCGTGCGACCAAATGATTAATATTGATTGATACTAATCACCACTAGACAATCAATAACAAATAGTTTTTTCTTTTCTATCGAAAACTTGTCCATAATTTTTAATTCTGAATTCGCTAGTATTTTATAACTATTTCCATAACATATACAACTAAAAAAATGAGTGAAATAAGAAAAGAAAAAAAAGCACTTTAATTTAATAAGTACATATACAGCTAAAATTTTTCTATTAATGAAACATTTGAAAGTCATATTAATGAAATTTATATTGATGAGAAATTTTTTCAAATTAATTGAAATTCATTTTAATAATAAATTAGCATTCATTTGGATCAAACCGAGGTGGAATTCATATTTGTATTCCGATTCGACAAAAATTTCATATTAATGTTTGTTCAAATATTTTATTACCATGGCTTTTGGCAATTTTTTGGACTTTTTCTTTCATTCCTTTAGAAAAATTTCAAAAAGTTTGTACAATGTAAAGTCCATTTTTAATATTTTATATTATGAGTTGAAATTTTCGTAAATATTCAACCTAATTGAATTTTTAATTATTCAGATTTTAGTAATTCGTCAATTTTGAGCAATAATGAAGCAATCAGTGATGAAAATGACTTACGATGTTATTATGAGCATCTTCATGAATTTTCATTTATTTTAATTCATAATATTTATTTCAGATTATTTTCATATTATACTTTAAGTTAATGTATTCGAATTTTTTCTTAAATTTTATTTCAAATTGTTACCAACTAATGCATTACTAATGCATCATTAGAATATAAACTATGCAGAAATGAATCGTTTATTTTTCCAATTATTTTATTGATTAGCAGGTTTAGGAATTCTTTTTTTTTTTTTTTTTAGTGTGGTAGGATAAATTTTTTAAGTCTGTGAGATTCAAGGTAATCCATATTTAAAGGAATATTTTAAATTTAGAATTTTTGACTCTTAATTCACTTCCACTGTTAGATTAATTAATCAATTAGTTTCGTTCAAATTTTCTTTTTTAATTGTTTGCTATATTCACTGTTATTTTTTCCTTTACAACAACCAGAAGCAATCGAAAATATCCATTATTTTTTATTTTCATTTCTTGTTTTTCTTTTCATATCATATTGAAACATAGGGAAAAATAAAGTAGAAATTTCAATTTTATGAATTTAATTATAAGCATTAAATAAAATACTAACACATACTTCGGAATATTTACAAGAAGTAAAATACATTCAATCAATCGTGCAATAGTAAATAGATTTAATGTTATGCGAAATTTAACGTTACATGGAAGGATTCGGATGTAAAAGGAAAAAGTAAAATTTTATCATTGCAAATTGGCAAAAACAAAAACCAAGCATTAAGTAAATTGTGAAATTTCTTTTTTTTTTTGTCTGAGATGATTAATCTAATTATGGCTCTGCTTCGGCTTGAAACAATTATTATCTGCATTAAAAGCAGGAATGAAAATGCTACTTTCGAAATATTTCAGAAGCAAATTTGAAATTGACATTTATTTCTTACAAATAGCTGAATAACTTACAAATTAGATGATTATACATGTGATATATTAATATTATCAATGTAAAATAATTCTGTGCTATCAAGTTTAGTCATTCGCAAGAGATCTAACTTTGATGATGTTAGCAGGCTTTAACACTTCATTATGAAATATGAGTAGTATTTGAAATTAATTTAGTTCTATTTGACTAGTAACTTCTTTAAATATAAGTCAACTTTTCATCATTACCTTTATTTCGGTCATTTCAATCATTGCATATTCCTTTTATTATTTTCAAACCATCAATTTGTTAAGAAAAAATTGCCGGGAAAATCTTCTAATTTGATCTTCTTAATGTTGTTATGTCGATAAATAGCCCTTTTTGGTTTTATACGATATTGCATAAGAGACCAACAAAGACTATTGTTGACAGAGCGGAATCAAAAAGCAGCCAAAATCAAATTAGAAGATCTTTCCCAACAATTTTTTAGTTCTACGACCAAAGATATAACCCCTTGATCAAGATATTGATTGATTGCTGCCGATAATAAAAACGACATTACTCCAAAAGCGATTGTTTTAAAACGATAACATTTCAGGTTCTTTTTGATAATTGTACATTAAATATTCGTTGATCAGAGGAACTTGGCGCAATTTTTGGAAGTGCAATAACTTTAATTTCAAAATAGCTATCTACAATGATCTATTCCATTGATTCTAGTTGTGATTTTGATATTTCATTCAGAATAATCTACTTCTGCTAAAACAAAAAAGAAAAAAAAAGAAAAAAAGCTTAATATCAAAAAATGAATGTAAATTATGAATAAAAAGATCGAATAAATGATTCATTTCTTAAAAGGAAAATTTGATTTGATGATAAAAATTGATACAAGAAAGGAATACGAAAAATTTAATCCATTCATTACAATAGTCGACAAAATGCATTTATGATGAAAAGAAAGCTTTAAAGTTTTTTTAGATAATACAACTCTTTTTTGCTTATCATTGATAAAATTTTGCATAAATTTTCGATTAACAATATCAAAACTAAAAAAAATTGGCATTGATTGATAATAATTATTGATTCCAAGCAATCATTCGAATAATAGCATACATGAAGATATCATAAAATTGTGCATTTTAATGTCATTAATTAAAATTTAATTTTCATGAAGATTTCTTGCAATGTATTTTTTTTTTTTATTTTAATTTTACAATGCATATATCCTTAATTGAAAAAAAAAAATAACGAGAATCAAACTTATGGAAGAAGCGAAGAATTATGAGTGGTCTTACTATATTTCATATATTTTAAATTTAATAATTTACGCTACTATTTCCCACTAATTCCAAGCCAATGTATTAAGATATCGATTACGACACCAAAAAATAAGGAAGATACTGTAAGTTACAGTACCAAAAAAGAGAGGCAGTATTATGATAAATTATTGATAAACATAGTAAAGCAATATCACAATAAAATGTACCTTCGTACCGAAATCGAAAACATCAGAACATTTTCACCCCGAAGGGTGAATGGGCCGTTCCCGGAGGTAGGTGCAATACCGGGTCGACCCGCGGTAGGCGAGGAGCAAGCCCCTGCAAACCCACCAAGGTCTCAAAAATAGGATAATCTCGAAGTGACCGATGGATCACATATCAGAGATTAAGCTGATAAGAACAGATACTACACTTTGATCTTAGCCAATAGGCCGAGAAGCGATACTGTCCGCTCCCCAGTGTCACTCCATATGAGATTTAACAATAAATTTCAATTGGTTTTAAAACAATTTCAGCAGACATGAAGAGAACATTTTTCATCTTTGCTCACAAAAATGCAACGTCACCAACGACATCATATGGGCTACATTTGGTCTTTCAGACTAATTAATTAGAAATTTCAAAATTTTGCAAAATGAATAAAAAATAGATAAAACACAAATAGATGGACAGGATAGGTATATGATAATGAATCAATGTTTCTTGAAACAGTTATTATTACTTATTGCAAGTTGGTTTTGTTTATTTATTTTTATTCATACTTAATGGGAATTATATGATCGTTTATTAAACAATGCAATCAATGATTGCAATTAATAACTAAAATTGGAATAAATTTTTAGAATTCTGACGTTTATAGATTGGTCTCAAGCACATGACCTTCGGTCTGAATTAACTTTTTAATGCAATCCAAAGAAATTTTATGGAAATTTTATTGCAAACTAAACTATGAAGAAGCAGATTAAAAATGATCATTTCGAATAGAATCGTATACGGATAAGAAAAAATGAAAAGCTGCTTAAAAAACTGAAATCCCCAGTGAAATTTTTAATATTTATTAAAGCCAAATAAATTTTTTTTCTTGCGGAGCAAATTCTCCCCAAATATTTCGTCTGCCGAAATGAACTCCATAATTTTATTTTTTAATGCCATTAAATTCAAAATTTTCCAAGAAAATATAAAATCGGCACTCACGCCATGCCTTTTGTGTTGCCGATGACATATTCAGCTATTTTTTATGTCGCACAATTACCTTATCCGAAATAATATATTTTCTTATATAAAGTAAGCGACATATTTGAACTCATATTCAAATCTCTGTTTGAATTTAGGTATAAGCTGTAAAATGGTTCGGTTCAGGAATTAGAAAATGTGAACAAACAATAATCGAAGTATCAATGAGTAAAAAAGATGACAATGACGAATATGATCAATATATTCGAAAAAATTGAAGAGCAATACGAGAATTTTGATCAGGTTCCTATATGAAAATTATCTATTATGAAAGCTCTAATAATTTCAATAGCATTTTTATGCCTAGAGATTATGCCTAGAGAGTAAGATACTTAACAATATATTATCTACGGAAAATTATACAAAAAAAAAAAAAAAAAAAAAAAAAAAAAAAAAAAAAAAAGAAATAATCGGGTAAAATACAGCAAAATATGAATCAACAAGAGTAACAAAAAGTATCACAATAAGCATTATAATCTTGAGAATAGATGAACATCAATGCTTTAGAAATATACACGAATATAAATTATCAGTTATTATAACATTGAAAAATAAAATAATGCTATACAATCATTTTGTCGCAAAAAAAGTTCAAGATAGAATAATTATTCTGGCATCAAATCTATATCACTATAGTAATATATATATTATCGTCCATCTCCTGATCCTTAATTATATTCCAGAAACTATCCCTCTTGTACCTTTCTGAAAGACCACCATTCTCCAAACAATGTGCTATATTTTATCTTTCTCAGAAAAATTAAATAAAAATAATACTGAAAGGATTATTAAACACCAGAACAATTAGATTATACCAAAATAATTATTTCTGGATGATATTCATAGGAGTACAACAAATTATTGTTGATTTTATCAACGAAGAGATAATAATACTTAAATAAAATAACATACAATCCCTGTCTTCCATTACACAGCAAAGCAAAGCAAATCGAAAAAAAAAAAAAAATCACTGCAGCATAAATTAGAAATTCTGTTAATCAGAATTTTGAAAACAGAATAATAACACAAGTGGTTCAGTAGAATTCAGAATTCTTTACTTATGAGGATGGATGTAATAATTGATACTGTCGACTCTTTTAAATTCTCGTTGTGGAGCATAACTCCAAAATTTAATATTTGAGAAATTATAAAAAAATCAGGTATCGTTATTTTTTTTGAAAATTTAATCTAATCTTGTGTTTTATTTTTTATAGAAATCATCAAATCTAAATCTAAAATAAATAAAAACAAAATGATAATAAAAATAATAATAATAATGATAATAATAATAAATATTATGCAAGCTCTTTAATACGAAATGTTCGATAAAATTATTCTCTTACTTACTGCTCATATAAGAAATTTGACATGAAAAGTGCCGATTATGTGAAGCTTGTGCATCGATTTGGTGGACTACCCATCTGTTTCAAAACACTATCCAACCACTGTAATGGACCATTAAGATAAGCTTCGACCCAACATGGAGTAGCTGTAATTGTTTGACGACGATATTCCGCACCCCAACCTTTCACGAAAGATACTCGAATAGTGCACATTCGAGTAAGAGCATAAACAGCCTCAAAACCTTGAGGAACTGAAGCAGCTAATAATGCAGCAAATTCGGCGTTGTTGAAAATTTTCAAATTACAATCTGAAAAAGACAAAGTGCTATATATTTATACATATCTAATGAAATCTATTGACAAATTTCTGGTAAATAACCATCACAAAATTTAATCATACTCCTTATTCCTCGTCTTATAATTATACTTCCACTTTTTTTCTGAAGTTTGGAGATTTTCCGAATTCCAGACAAAAAGTTGAGAAAGTTCAACAAAATTGAGGCAAAATTTTAAGATCTCACGATTTCAAGATAAAAAATTGAGGGAGTTTTATAAAACAGAAACAACGATTTGAGGAACTTTGAATTGAATTCACTAACTCGGTGGAATTTTACAGACTGTAGCCGGATGCCAACCATGCCGCTGATTACAATTTGGACTTTGCACAAATATCGCTGAATCACTTAAGCATTCGCAAAACACCTCACTGCCAATATAATAGAAACGAGCACCGCGACCTGAAATTATCTCCATAAAATGTAGTGTTTTATTGATAAAAATAACAGAAGAGTTGGAAAGACAAGTACAAATTACATATGCCAAAAAAAATAATTTGTCTTGAGGACTTTACCATTTGAAATTAATCCCATAAAAATAAAAAATTAATGAAAATTCGAAAATTTCCTTATTGAATTTTTTCAGATTGAAGCACTGAAACATTATGAAATGGCTACTTCGCTTAAAATATTAAATTAAAATTACAAACTTAAGCATGCAGAATTTCATCAAAAAATTTAAATTTTTTACAAAGAACTGAATTAAAAACGAGATATTTGAAAGAGTGCTCCGAACAAATTTTATGTTTCGTATAAATTTTACCAATATGTTTTCGAGCTTCCATAACACTAGCAGTGCGGTTAACATTGGAAAGTTGACCGAGGCAAAAACGTTCCGCATCAGAGGGCGCCGTATATCCGTCAACAATCAAAGATGGTTGTGATGCATGAAACGTTTCACCAACTCGTTCTGACAACTCATAATATGACACGGAACACCAAAACGGAGGTTCACAATATTCGACGGCGATTAAATTCACTAAATATAGAAAATGATATGATTTTTGCCAATAATTTATAATTAATCATCACAAAATAATTTGAATAGCTGTAAAGATATTAGCCCAAATAGAATATGTAATGATATCTGACACTATAAGTATTTTTTAGTAGATAAATGTCTATGTTTAGCAGTATCAGCAGAAAAAACTATCACATAATTGTCAAATCAATTGAGAATATTGTTTTAATAATCACTGATAAAGCCTTTTGGCAATAACTTTTTTTTCCTCTTTAATTTCCAACTTTTAACTTTTTAGAAAGAAAAGCAATGATACTCTAAACTAAAGCAATAAATAAATAAATTACAATTATTAGCTCGTTCAGCATTTGAAGAATCACAAGCAGGTGACAGTACTTGCGACGAATCTGGACTTTGACCTTCATCCATTTCCAAATCTTCGCTCATATAACCATGCGGAGAAACTGCTGAATGATCAACTTTCCAGCAAAATTCAAATACTTCATAAAAGAAAGGAGAAAAAATATCATTTTAATTTGCATTAGAATTATTCCATATTTATTTTGAAAAATAAACCTTCAGTTTTGGCAGGTAATAATCGATTTTCCATGGTGTTCTCGGTGGGTGATAATGGCATAATACCAACAGCATTAATTCCAACAGGACTGCTCATATTTGGTGATGAAAGAGTAGGGGAATTCCGATTATTTTGCCATCCTGTCTGATCGCCATTAGTTACAGTACGGTTCGGAACACCCTGTGTCACCATCTACAATATTTTAATAGCAATAACGTATCGACTGCAATTGAAATTCGAAATTTCATAGTATGACACAAGACGGCAATAAAAATAGTTTTTCCAATATATTATATTACAGAAATCTTGATAACGGTTACAAGAATTTACTTGCAATACAATACCGACATAATTTAGTAAAAATGAAACCTCATTAGTGTCCACTGTTGGATAAACGGTTCGAAGTGCTTTCGAAAGATCACCAACATTGGAAAGGCTGCCAGTTCCATTTAAATTATCATTTCGGGGTATAAGAATAGCGGGTAGCGCTAAAATGTTTACTTGAATAAGCCAAGAGAAGATGGTATGCAAGAATGAAAGAATTAAGTTCAGTGGGAAACTTGTCGAAGTCTAGTTATCCAACTGAGCTTTAAATATCAGAATTCACGACAAATGATACTGTGCTTTCTGAGTTTATATAAAAGATTTAAGGAATATATCAAGAAATATAGGGTTATATAATGCTCACGAATTAGTTTGCTGTAGAAATTTTGTGAGATACGGGAAATTTCATCTAAAATTATGACCAATAGAATAAAACATACGAGGATTCTCGATCTTTTCATAATGATAGGGATTGACACAAACTGATTCCAGTTTCTTGCTATATGGAAAACGACAATGTGGAACAGACTTCAACTGATGAGACGATGCAAGTTCTGGATAACGCCACATACGACAATAGATCACGTGAGGCAAGCATTTACGTTGTGACACCTGTAATCGGCCATCCAATGATCTACAAAATAATTTGGAAATTAGTACGAGTTGTTTGAAAAATCAGTTCTATATTTAGTATTACAACGCTTGTCTGAATTTGGTCAATACTCGCATTACAAACATTTGAATTTTCCACTGATGGCAAATAATATGACTATGTTAATCTTGATGGATAATGCTTGTACCAGAAATTTGATAAATACTAGACAAAGAATAGTAATCCGGTCAGGACTGCCAAATATCAAATAATATGCTATCATTATTTGGAAAATAAAGTTTGCACTCCATATCTGATCCAAAATATTTAGTAATTTAACCTTCCAATGTATACTGCTGGGAAATCAAAAATACTGAACACCTTTTCAAGACTACTACTAGCAATATCATCTGATTTCTTCTAAAAGAAGAGAGTTAATAACTGACATGACAAAGGATAGAGAGGAAATATTACCGCGGAATACAAACACAATCAGTATTTGGATCTTCTGTCGAAATTGCTTTTTCCAATTCATCAATAGCTTTCGATTTTTTGAGTTTCTTCACCAAACTTTTTACCGCTTTCTCAGGCCAGTGTTCATCCTGTAAAATGAGCAATGATCTAACTGTATTTATTTTCATTTAGTTTTCATTATGTTTAAGTTATGTTTAACTCAAATGAATTTCTCAAGTTTCCTTCACTTCTGCTGAACTTGATCAATTTTGCTTTGGATTCAATTTATGTATAATTAAGTTTAATTTCTTTAAATGCAATCATCGATTAACTTCATTTAGTTCCAATTTCCAGCTTGAGCTTAATTCGATTCAGCTTCATACATTTTCATCGAAATTTAATTCTATGCAGCTCATTCTCAGAATTTCACTCGAATTTGTTTACGCTCAAATCCGTTTGCTTCAACAGCTTTTAATTGACAACAGTTTCATTCAAATTCAATTCTTTGCAACTTAAATTAATTGTACTGCAAGTCCAACTTAGTTCAACTCAATATCAAAAATTTCAACCTAATTCAGCTTTTTCTCACTTCTCTTTCTTTGTAGAAGTCCAGTTTAAACACGTCAAGTTCGACTCAGTTCAACTTTATTTAACTTCAGTCTTAACATCAAAATTTATTCAAGTGACTTCGTACGCTTAAATCTAATTTAACTCAACTTAATCAAATTCATTCTCGCCCAACTTGATTCAAATTCCATTTTGAACTATATAAAGTCTTTAAGTTCATTGAAACAAATTTTTTTGCAAATTATAACCTCGATATTGTTCGCCTCTTCACCAAGAGGCTTTTCTCGAATCATGGCTACCAGACGACGCACCGTTGCACTAGCCGTTCCGATGTCAAATAAGCCTTTCATGACGCAACAACCAATGACAGGCCGTAAAGTTGATATAAAATATAATGTTAAAACCAAAAATAAACGTAAACGATAAACAAAATATTGACTTAAATAAAATTGGAATAATGCAACTGATAGCACAGCTAGAGTAATACATATAAAAGTAAGTGAATAACTTAGTTAGACCTGAAGTAATATAGACTTGTTAATACCATAAAAAATACATAATTACTACATTATTTATTTCTTGAATTATACTATAGCAGAAATATAAAGAAAATAAAATGGGACTACAAGAAAAAAAAAGCGGCATATTTGTCGAAATTTTACAAACATCTATTAAATTCTTTATGAAAAATTTGACTTTAAATTTAATTTAGGGACAGAACGAAATTTCGGATTTCTTAAAAACAAACATAAACTTTCCGAAATTTGCAAAACAAACTATCAAACATTTATGCCAACAACAAAATCGAAAAAAACATCCAACTGTGTACGAAATATATTGAATGGATGACGTAAATAACGCGGTCTTGAACAATATTTAACGCGAATTTCGGGATCACATCATTATTCCAACTATGAGAAGAGGTCAAGGAAATGCAATCAGGCCAATCACTCATTAAGACGGGAGTTTTTTTTAGCCTTTTTTTCACTTATTTTTCTCTCATTCAATCAAACTTTTTCAATTTTCAAATAGGAGACAAACATTACACTTTTGTTTACTTTTTTTTGTATTTTCATTTACATCTTACTTTTGTTTACCAGTTCTTTTCTTCCTTCTTTACTTCTCTCTCACTGCACCACATTCCTCCAATTTTTCACTTAATTTTTTCCTGTTTCTTTTTTTTTTGTTTATTTCTATTCCCTTTCCGGTTATTTATTTCTCGTCTTTTTGTTTATTTCCATTTTCTATAATACATATTTTTTATATCCTGTATCAATATATATTTGCATTTTTCTTTCCAGATCTTCCGGAAAAACAATTCCATTAATCATTTCTAATACATATTTTCCGATGAATTAGCTGTTCGATCATTCATCATTTATCATATATTGAACGAATATATTTGATCTGTTTGAAGCAATACGTTAAGCGACAAATCAAAAATGGCTTTGACAATAAATGGTGCTCTATGCTGTGGTCAGTTGGCAATGGGCTTAATGCAGACATTCTTTATGTTTTATTATGTCAAAGTGTTTTTGAATATTTATAAAATCGATCAATTTTGGTTTGGAATTGCGCAAATGTTATTTGCTATTTGGAATGCCATCAATGATCCATTGTTCGGTTATGCTCAGGTAAGAAATTGATAGCATTCATGAAAATGCCATGAAAAAACTCGCAAGAATTGTTTACATTTAGGTGAAAATATACATTGTCCTATCTGTGAGGAGCGAGAAGGATTTCTAAAAATAACGGTTGATTGATCGTCTTTATTGATAAAATTTTTTTCCTCTTTTTTTTTTCATTTATTTATCGAATTTATGAATGATATTTAAAATGCAATTGATACAAATGTTTGAAATGAAGTATTTTTTCCAATGAAGTTTGTTTATTTATTGTTCAGTATATCAAGTAATAATTGCTTTTATTGTTTGCCAAATGATATTTTAATTTATTTACTTATTAGCCATTTATGAATAAATTTTCTTAATTGTTTATCATGTACTTATTTTTTTAATCATTATTAATCGATACGATAAAATTCTAATCATAGATTCTGTGACTCCGATCAATTCCTTTTTTTTTTTCTCTTTTTTTTTTGCTTTTAGGATGTTAGTACTACATGGTTTCATTGTCGGACAAAAGTAATATCAATCTTGGGACCTTTTCTGGCAGGCTCTTTTTTGATTTTATGGTTTCCATGGAACAATTTGGATGGATCATCATCATCGTATGTTGCCGGATGTCATTTGATTTTTGGCCTTTTCTTCTATGATGCCTGCTACAGGTATCTATTTTTTGGTTATTTTATTTTTTAATTTAATAGATAAACCGAAATTTCCTTCTCTTTTTCATTAGGTTTGTCACTGAAAACTATAGTTTGTCACTGAAAACTATAAAACTAAACTTTATTGGTCAATTCATCACTTACTTTTCGCTTCTAGTCATCGATTAATTTCAAAGTTAGTAATTATCTGTTGCAGTTGTGTAAATGTCGCTTGGAGCGCTTTATTCGCGGAAACAACTTGCAGTAAATCTGAGCGTATTTCAGCTGTGAAATATTCTCAATTCGCAATTCTTTTATCTGTGAATATAATACCAATCACTGAAAAATTAACAAATGGACTGAATGTAAATTTCGCCTCACCCTTTATTAACCTTTAATTACAGTTTATTTGATTCAATAATCTTTATACATTTAAGATATTTTATAATATATTTTGTAATGTACAGTTTAGGTTAGAGATAGTTTTTTATCCATAATAGCAAATTATGATGAAAAATCATCACTTGACAAAAAAATCAACCATTTCAAATATAAAATATAGGAAGAAATTCTTGTAAGTTAATGAAATGTACTCAGAAATTTAATTTTAATTCTTTTTGCAATTATATTATTCGATCAACAGGTTTATAAATTATCATAATATTAAGTGACATCATTTTAGGATTTTCGGATTTTCCAGTGCATTAGCATTGTTCTCGCGGTTTTAGCAGTACTTTGTTTCGAAATTACCGGGTCATTACGTTATCATAAAAAGGAAATACGCGAGAATCCATCCTCTACAGTAACACCGCAGCAAGAAGAATCTAAGGAAAAATTTTTGAATATTTTCAAAATAACGAAGCAAATACTGAGAAGACGTGATTTTGGAATTATTACTATAACATATTTTCTTCAGACATGCAGGTTATTTGCTTTGCATCTTTAAAGATTTTTTTCAATTTGAAAAATCTATAAATAGTTATGAAACTGTTAAATTCACAAAACAAAATCTAGCGATTTAGTAGTCATTTTTGCTTTTTTTAAGTTGACATAAAGTGAAGTGATGCATATGTTTAGATCAGCTATTCATTTGAACTTTGCTGCTATTGCCACAGAAATACTTATCCCAGAGCAAGTTATGGTGAAAGGATCTTGGAAAATGAGTTTTTTCTATGCTGCTTGTACACTTACCCCTCAGGTTATTACTCACTTTCCTTTTTTTTTTTTTTTTTTACAATAAATTTGATTTTTGATTTTACGGAAAATCAGAAATAGGAATTTTTTTTTTCGTTCTAATACATTAAAATTGCAGCTGTTGGTAATATTAAGTGGTAAAATGATCGTCAAAATAGGTGCAGCTTCAGTTGTTATGAAATCATTCATTGCTTCAATGTGTGCTTCTGTGTTCCTTCTAATCTTTGGCTATAATAATCCATATTTAATCATTTTATTCATGTTTCTTGACAGGTACTTTTTATGAATATTTAGTATTTATTGGTAAATGATATAATTATATATAATTTGTTGAGTAATTTGAGTATACAAGTTTTATTTTTTTTTCTAGTATGTTGTGTATCTAATATATGGAAACATTCCTTTTTTTTTTTTATTCGTCGTGGCGAATAAATCATAAATTAAATAAAATTGCTTATCGCAAATAAATAGAGATTTATTAAATGAAAATCGAGTAAGTAGTGCTGTATATCTTTTATTTTAATGTGATTTATAAATTTTCTTTATAGTTCGAAACCAGAAAATGTTGTAATAAAATTTAACCTAAATCATTTGAGCATTCTATTTATTTTCAGCATATTAGTTCATTCAATAACTCCATTATACCAAGTTTTGTTGGCCGATTATATTGACGAAGATATGACTTTCTATTCAAGGCCGTAAGTTGATAAATTTTCCATTTTCCATAATTTTTTCTTAAAAACAAAGGATTAAATGTATTTTTGTGTCAACTTTTTCCTAATTCAAAATTTATTTTGTTCTATGTTTATTATTCTTTATTGACTAATAATTTACTAAGAAAGCAGTTTAGTTATTGATAATTGTGAAGTGTTGACAAGAAAATATTTGATTTTTGATCGATATAAATTGCAGGAAACCAATCTCTACTATTATATATGGTTTAGCCGCTGTATTAGTCAGACCAGCTCAATCTATTGCACCCTTTATTATTGTAGTAATTCTTTCTCAGTTCGGTTATAAGGTTACTGTTTAAAGTTTTTGCTTTATATTACTTTTGACTATAGATATCTTTATCGATAATCACAATTTCAATGCAAATGCCAGTGAAATACGATTTTTGTAGTGTATTGTATTGAGCACAAGTAATACAAGTAAGTACGATATTACATATTAAATAGAACAAAGAAAAACATGAATATGAAGATAAAAGCTTTCACTATTTCAAGATTTTATAAAACTTTTTCCCAATTTTTCAAATAATTTAGGAATATCAAGCGAGTAATTTGGCAAGCTTACAACTCGTTGATGGTATGTTTTATGTCATTTGTTCGGCAACTTTCATAACTAGTGCTGCGCAGTTATTATTTTTTTATTCCTTTGCTTTAAAAGGCGTAGTAAAAATTCCCAAAAGTGATATTCCTGTATAATATTATTTGTCAGCTGATTGTATGTCTCGTTTAATTCATGATAACAACCATGTAATTTGGATGATGAGTAGTGTAATTACAACCATGTAATTTAGATGAAGAGCTATCTAATTATCAATAATTGCCAGTATTTTATTGACTCTTGTTAATAATAGAAATGATTAGATGTCATGTTTACTATTGCCAACAATAAATGATTGTAAATAATTATAGTCGTATTACTAGTAGATTAATTGTACCTATATACATGTACATATAAATAAATAATTTATACGAAGCATTAAAAAATTAACTGTTGAAAATACACGATATATTAATGATCGGATTACAAAAAAAAAAAAAACCTTTCTTCTACGTATTATATCTATATAAATAAAAATGTAAATATTTGTTGTGGCTTTTGATACAACGTTGTAAGTTCTTCACTGATTGCTTTGAAATTTTGACACGATGTTGCATTCGAATAGACGCGTATTTCCATACAGATATACCTTTCTTTTTATCAATTCGTAGGGATAAACATGGTTACCGCCAAAACGCCGTGAGAATAAATATATTTCACGCCAAAACGCTCCGATTAACAGATTAATAAAGTGATCCTAAACTAATCATTAATTCACTGCTAGATAATGGTGGACAAATAATCTATGTAAATAAAAATGTAAATGTTCGTTGTTGCCTTTCACACAACGTTTCAAGTTCTTCACCGATTGATTTGAGATTTTTTCCAACAATGTTCCATTCGAATAAAATATCCGCTCACTTACTTTTACCCGCCATAGCTGTGACAGTTAAAAGTAAATGAGCGGACATTTTTATTTATAGAGACTAATTGGACGGCCATGCTTCGTGTGACCGAGTACAAGCTAATTAATGGTAAGAATGTGAAATAATTTTAAATCACAATTTCGCAATAATGTAAATATGCAATAATCTTTAATCATAATTTTTCAAAATCAAGAAGTTTTTTTTTTTTCATCAATTACATCATGCGAAATTTATCCATCAGTTCAGTACAGTATATTTCTTTTTTTTTAGAGATGAAATGATTGCATGTTAATATTAGCGTTGGGGAAGCTGATGAATGAAGCGTATAGTCATAAAATTATTTTATAATTGACCTGTCGATAGGAATAAGCATGATTTTCACTGTTATTATTATATCAGAAAAGAGGATTTTTATACGATTATAAAAAATATTATTTTAATTATATGTTCTTATATATTCGTTATTTATTTATTTTTTTCTAGGCTTTAAGGGAATTTAATTTTGTTTGAAAGTCTTGAATTTCAAGTTTTTTTTTTTTTTCATTTAAACAATAATGGTTTTATTTTTTGCTTTTTCTGGAAAGTGCTTATTCTTCGTTAATTAAAAAAAAAAAAAGAAAATATTTGTTTTGAAAATGGTTAAGAATACTTATCTAGTAAAAAAGTAGCATGAAAATTCATCAAAATTCATTATTGAATATATGAATTGCCATTTATTTTACAAGAATTTTTAAAAAAAAAAACCTTTTCTTTCTCTCTTTGTTTCCTTTTTTTTTCTTGTTTTATTCCATTTAAAGGAATTTATTTGAATGGTTGATGTGAATGAAATTGAAAAAGCAGATAGGTAGTCAAATCTCATAATATTTATGTACAAGCTGAAAACTCGAATTTATATTCCAAATTTCAATAAAAATGCAATAATTTTTCTTTTTATTTTTGATTATTTATCAATTTTTGAAATGAAAATAATCATGGTCATTATTGATACCAATTATTTTTATTATTATTATTACCAATATACTTACTTTTCCTAGATGAAAATAATAATAATTATTGTTCGTATTGATATTATTATTATTATTATCGTGAACTATATATTATTATTAAAAATTTTTACTGTAATTTGTTATTGCTGTTATGATTTTTTTTCCTTAAATGAAAATAATAGTCATTATTATTAATACTGTGGTTATTATTATTGTCACTAATTTTTTACTGTATATTATTATTATTAGTAGTAGTATTATTATCATTATTATTATTAATATTATTATTAATAATTATTATTATCATTATTACTATTATTATCGTTATTACTGAATGCTAAGTTGAGAAGGAAGAAATATTGGTAAAATTTGGACTGGAATAAACAATTAGTAGGACCTTAAATTGTATAATTAAATAAAACATATGAAGCATTAAATAATATAATATATGGGATATATAAATGTTGTATGTATCCATTCATTCTATAAATATGTATGAATGCGAATTCATAGACAATGAAAGCCTAGGACTTTAGTTGCAAAATAAGCCTAGGCTTAGGCTTAGACTTAGGCTTACGAGAAGAGGAAGAAATGAGGGGGGTGGGGGGAGAGGGGGGAAAAAAAGCGAGAATTGAAAAGAGATGAAAAGAGAGAAAGGTTGAGAAAATGCTTGCATCTATTTCTTTCTACATAGACTTTTCATTTATTTGGGTTGATGTTGTTGTTACTAACAAAAACCGATAACCAAAAGCTAAAGCCAACATATGCAATCATCTCATCAATATTTCGCATTTTTCGAACTGAAAACTATCATCGATAAGTATGAGTTTTAGGAAGAAAAAAAAGAGAGAGAAAAAAATTAGATACTATTAGTTTGTTAGCATTTATATGTGTATGTTCACTTTTAAGTTTTCTTTTTTCTCTTTTTTGATAAATCGATTGCATGTATATTCGTTTTTAACAGAAGAAAGAAAAATTACTTAATTTAATGAATTTTTTTTTTTCTGCTTTCATCCTTACTTAATTACTTAATTTTTGATTCGTTTCCTTTAATTTATTCTCTTCTCTTGATAATATATGTATAATGATTAATTATTTTTATTTTTATTTATTTTAGCTATCGTCAAGAAAATTAGGTGTATAATTGATCGTTACTAATTGTTTATTGTTGTTCTTCTTGTTGTTTTATTTTGATCAAGTGGTAGATTATTAGCTCAGCAGAAAAAAAAAAAAAAAAAAAAAAAAAAAAAAAAAAAAAACGAAAAAAAAAAAGTGATAAATGGGTGATTACGATTATTTGATCAAATTTTTGGCTTTGGGTGATTCCGGAGTTGGCAAAACGTCCTTCTTGGTTTGTTTATTTTTACTTTTTTTCCCGTTTCTTCTTGTTTTATTCTTGATTAATAACACATATATATTTTATTTATTGTTTGATTATTGATTTATTTGATTATTTGATATTTAATAATAGTTTTATTCTTCTTATATCAATATGTATAAATGTTCAAATTTATCATTTGGAATTTTTATTTCTAATTTGAAATTTTAATCTAATTTAAAATTTGGTTTTAACATTAAATAAAACATAAAATGTGGAGAAATTATTAAGAATAAATTAGAAGGCTATTTTTCTATATCGTTCGATTTAATGATATTATAAAAAAATAATAATTATAAAAGATGAGAAAGAAACAATGATGAAAACAACGTGATAATAATGATAAATTAAAAATTCCCAACAGTTTTTGCTATCACTATAATTATTACTATTTTGCTATCATAATAATTATCATTATTTTGCTGTCATAGTTAGTATCATAATTATCATTATTTTTATCATTATACGAAGATATGAGGTAACAATGTCTTGTGTTAATTGTTGCTACTATGTTCGAAGGTTGAACGAAGATTCGAAAGTGTTTTTCATGGAAGTTTTAAATTTATTATTATTATCACAATTATCATTATTTTTACTATTATCATTTTCTTATCTTTTACGATTATTTATATCTATATTAAATCAAACATTACTACAGTATTATTGATTTATATGAAAGAGAAAAGAAAAAAATTATCATTCATTCCAATAAATCACTATATATTGATCAAATCTTCTAATCTGATATTTGATATGAAGATTCAAAGATGATAGTGTTATTTATCAAAATATTCTCAAATTATTTTTAAATATTTTTTATCAAAAAAAATTAAAAAAATAAAAAAAACGACAAGAAAGGAAAGAAAATGCAAGTTTGTGTATGCAAACTGCAAACTGCAAAAAAAAATCCTTCATATTTTCCATATACGTCAAATTACATCAGATTTTTTTTTTGTTTTTTTTATTTTTTCTCATATTTCATTTATTTTTAGCATCGATATACGGATAATACATTTACCGGTCAATTCATATCAACCGTTGGAATTGATTTCAAAGAAAAGAAAGTTGTAAGTTATCAAATTTTATCGATAAAATTATGGATAAAAAAAAAGTTGATAAAATTATCGATAAAAAAAAAAAAGTTGTAGTAATTATAATTAATTTCATCTAGGTATATAAAAGTAGTCGTGGAGGTTACGGTGGAAGAGGACAGCGTATTTTATTACAGCTATGGGATACAGCTGGTCAAGAAAGGTTTGGTTATATTAAAATTTGTAATTTTTATTTTGCTCCTTTTTTTTTTTCTTTTTTACAATTATAATCAATAAATAAATAATTTTATTTTCCATCGAAAGATTTCAATTTAATTTTCATATTATTTTTTGAATGAAAGAATTTAAAATTTATCGAAAATAGTAATTTTATTAGTGAAGAATTAGAAAATTAAAATTTATTTAAAATCAAAACGAATAATTTCCCTTTTTTTTTTTTCAGGTTTCGTAGTCTTACAACAGCATTTTTTCGTGATGCAATGGGTTTCATACTTATATTTGACATTACAAATGAACAATCATTCCTAAATATCAGAGATTGGTTATCACAACTAAAAGTGTGTTATTTAATTTGATTTCTAATTTTTGAATTTAATTTTATAAGTTCAATCATTGGAAAAGTTTGTTTTCATTTAGAAACAAAGGAATCTATCATTTTGTTTATTTTTAAGAGCATAATGAATTTATTATAATTAATTTCAATTTTTGAAATTGCGCAAGAAATGCATGCATGCATCTCTTTCAGATTCATGCATATTGTGAAACACCTGATATAATTATTTGTGGCAATAAATCAGATTTGGAAAATCGACGACAAGTTAGTACAGCACGAGCTAAACAATTAGCCGATCAATTGGGGTATTTTTTTTTTTTTTTTTAGTTTTAGTTTTAGTTTTGCTTGAATTTCAGCATTTTTTTCTTAATATAAAAACTCTGATTGATTCAATTTCAAAAATTTCGAATTTCAACTTAAATTTTGTCAAACTTTTTTTTCCATCATTATTTATTCATTTTTCCTATAACAAATTTCGTATTATCATTCTTTAATGTTTAATTAATTAATTAATGAAATATTAAGCGTAATAATCACGAGTGATAGAATGATATAAGTATTAGGAGTAATAATGAATTATTAGCAATATATGTCCATTCAAAAATGAGTTTACATTTAAAAAAAAAAAAAAAAGCATATATCGACATTAATTTCAAAATTCATCTTTCGATAATTTTAATTAAGACAAACTTTGTGAATTGATTTTCTTTGACAAACATTATTTAGTCCATCTAATTAATTCTAATTATTATTTCTCATTACTTTTCATCTTTATTCTGTTCTTCCGAATTGCTTTAGTAATGATTTATTGCTTTCTTGATGGTTATTTTGTCAATTAATTATTTCAATTTTTCGTTATTAATCTTGGTCATCATCAAGAGCGATTCATGAGAATTTCATAATTTATTGATTTTTAGATTTGAGTTTCAGGTTCAATATAACGAAAAGACTGATCTAAACTTGATCCGAAATATTTGGCATAGTATATTATTGATTGTTACAATTCATTGATAAGAATAGATTTATCTCTCCAGATTATCTTTCACTTTATCTTTTTCATTTTGGTCTTTTTAGAAAAAAATCAGAAATTTGCGGGAATAATGAAATAAATGATAATAACGATGAAAATGATAAAAATCCCGCAGTGATAAGTTGGAAAGATAACGATTTACTTCATAAATATTATGATAAATCAATCATGCATAGCAATTAATCGAAAAATAGGAATTAAGAAATTTAATTAATTTTTATCCTATCATTATTCTTTGCTAGCTCAACATATTTTTTAAGAAGAAAATAGTTATTATAATCAAAAATATGACAAATTATTCAATTCAAATAATAGATTACTAATTAATTCAGTAGAAGAAATGAGAATATCTTACAATAAAAACTAATTTATAAACATTTAAATCCTTATCCTATTTCCAGCTTATCGTAACATTTTTATCTTTATTTGATGGAGAAAAAAAAAAAGAAAAAAATCGATTTAACGAATTTTTCTTTTGTTTTTAAAATTTTATTCGAAATTTCCGTTTCATAATGTATTTCTTTTTCTTTTCTTTTTCATGTAATAGTTGATGATATTATTATAATTTGAATGATTATTTTTCTTTTCCTCCTCTTTCATTTTTAAAATTTTTTTTATTCTATTTTAAAATTAAATAAATGATTATTTCACTAAGCTCAAATATATACACATAACTTCTCATCTATTTTATTGCTAAAAAATTTTTTTATTTTTATTTATTTCCATTCTACCTTCTTTTTTTTTTCTTTTAAGGACATTTAAAAATATTGCCAAGTTGCTACAATTTTAATTTATCGATAAAAAATATCTGAAATAATTTGTCAAATTTTAAATTTTCATTTAAATAATAAAAACATTTGTTGAAAATGACTAAATAACTAATTAATTATTCAAACCAAAATCATACTATTTAAAAACATTTTTAAAAATAACTAATAGCTAATTAATTATTTAAACTAAAATCACATTATCCATTTCTTTTGACATCAAAAAAATATTTCATAAACAAACAAATTGCTAATTATTCATTCAAAATCATGTTATCTTTTTCTTTCATTATCAAAAATATTTGCTAACATTTGTTATTCCATCAATTTACAATTATATTACTTGATGATTAAAATAATTTGCTTAATATAAAATTAATTTGATATTAAATCAAAATGAATTTTTATGATAATAATTGAGAAATGAGAAAAAAAAATTATAATTATTATCAAAATATGCAGAATTTATATTTATAGAAAAAAGAAATTATCAAATCATAAAAAAAAAAAAATCTTAAGTCATAGAAAATCATTTAAAAAATTTATAAAAAGAAAAAGTCGGAAAATAAATTATATACTATAAAATAATAAATTGCTAATTTTAGATTGCCATATTTTGAGACAAGCGCCTGTTCGTCAACAAATGTTGAAAAATCGGTAGATTGCTTATTGGATTTGGTTATGCAACGAATTCAACAATCGGTAAAACATACACGAATGCCACTTGGTGATAGTAAAGGTATAATTCTTGATGCTGATACAACCTCTTCCTATTGTTCCTATTGCTAATCTTATCACTCTTCTAAATTCATCTTCTTATCATTCTTCTAAATTCATCTTCTTATCATTCTTCTGAATTAATCTTCTTATCATTTTTTTGAATTGATCCTTTTATCATTCTTCTAAATTAATCTTCTTATCATTCTTCTAAACTAATCTTCTTGTCATTCTTCTAAATTAATCTTCTCATCATTCTTCTAAACTAATCTTCTTATCATTCTTTGAAATTAATCTTCTTATCATTCTTCTAAATTTTGTTATCATTCTTCATTCTTTTTTTTCTTGCATTTTTTATAAGCAAACATAAGGAAATTATTTATTACTAATTAATAAAGAAGAAATAGAATTGTAATATTTATTTATTTACACATTTATACATATGTATACACATATACTTTCTAGGTCAAAGTTTTCAAATTTTTATCAATTCTGTTGTTAATGTTTACGCCATATCGAAATTCAATATCATTCCTTCTTCTTTTTCTAATTTCTAATTATTTCTAAACAAAATTACAAATAGCAAGTAAATAATCTTTCAATATTTTCTGTGGATAAATTTATTCCTAAATTTATTTATTTATTCCCGAAATTCGTTCTTTTTCCTTTCTTAATGATAGAATCAGATCAGGAAAAAAAAAATTATCTAATATAGAATATTCTAAATTTACTAATCATTTCAATGATAAAATATCGAGAAATATTGCAAAATATTTGCCTTAGAAGCATAAAAATATTTCGTTGATTTTTCTTTCTCTCCTTTCGAAATGAATTTCTAACTCAAATTTAAAATGTTAACAAAATTTTAGAAAAATTCAATTGACAAAATAAATCTCCTACTTAAAGATTAAATTTATATCAAAAAGATTAATCAAATCTCTTCAATTTTGGGAATATATGACGTATGACGTGAATATTTTGTAATGTAACTTTTTCATATTGTAAATAAATAAAACGATATCATTGGAAATGTGTAAGAAAAAAAAAAAATTATTGTTGGATAATTTTTGAAATGTTCCTTCTTTTCTATTTTCTTTTTCTTTTTCATATTTAATTTTGTGTTTTAATATTGTAATTTTCTTTTTTCTTTCTTCTTGTTATTTCATTCCGGTTTTATTGTTTTAACTTTGCTGCTTCTATACTGCTTGATCATATTCTGTCATATCAAATTTATATAAAAGTGATTTAAATCTATAAGCATAGATGCATGAGAATAGGGACGTATGTAATACATAGAATTCACGTACATGGTAAATAGAATTTATTAGTGAAATTAACTTTGACAAGCAAATTTCATGATAATATGATGCAAGAAATGATAATAATAACATCTTAGCATTTCATATTAAGAAGTGATGTAAACAATACGCATCTAAATATGTGATATCAAAGTTTATAGTATCGGAAGTAATCGAAGCGATATTTAAAATTGAGCCAACAGATCAAATATTCTTCAATATTTGAAAAAACATTCAAAAAGATGATACTATTATCAGTGATGATGACGCGCAATCTGGATGATAACAACAGTCAGTGAAAGTAAATAAGACAAGATTATCTAATATTGAAAATCTAGTGATCAAATTTCAAATAGTTTGATCATATTTAATCAAACAATCATTTTTCAACAAGTAAGATACATAATGACAACATACTGAAATAATCGAATCAATTTTGATATTCGATTTTGGTAACATTTGTTATAAAAATACATAAGACCAAAGTTAACATGCGAAAAAGAATTATAAATGTAAATTTTCTCCTTGACATTTAAATTTAGATTTCGATGTCAACTTCCGGAACATTTATGTTGAATATCAATCGGATGAAAATTTAGTTAAGACGCTTAAATTATAACATGAAAATAATAAGAATATATTACATATGATTAGAAAATAAAATTCTATTCAATAATTTAATTTTCAGTAATGTTTATTCTCATCACTTAATGCTAAAGTGATAATGCAAATTTTTAAATTCTTGTATATGAATATAATTGTCTATAAATTATACTACGCTTTGTAAAAGAAAAAAATCATTTTAAATTGTTAACGTTTCAGAAAGCAAATAATTGCAGAGATCTGAAATTAATAAAATGATAACAATTACGCAATTGATAAAATGATAACAATTAATCAAGATGTGCGCGTGACATCTTAAAACGTGAAATTCGCCGAGGTGAATCATCCTTTGAAGGCGTTATAACTGGTATTGATTCGTTATCTGTATCATTACCAGCAGGTGGATATCTCTCCATCACTTTACCCGTAAATGCCTGGAATGAAACAAATATTTTCAAATCTTTTATCAAATTAACGTAAAAATAATCTCTTCATAAATAAAACCACCACAATAAACTTCATTACTTAAAACTATCAATAATACTAAATTTATTTGAAAAAATGCTGGAAATTAAAAAACTAGTTCAAATACTACATCGATAATAAAATACCTCTTCAGAAATCGGTACAATTTCTCGCCAATTTTCTGATTCAGTAGCAGCTAAAGCATCAATATCAACTGGTGATTTTTCATTAAAATTACGCAAAATAGAACGTGGCAAAGGACATGAGAAACGTGGATCATCATTTATAATCTGAAAATATTTCAAAATTCTCAATAATATTTTTGATATTTTCTATCACACATATTAATGTAATATTTTCCCTTATTTCTTCCAATGCAATTATTCCAATAGGACAAAATCACTTAATTATTAAAAAATTTTACAAGAAATGATTTGATTAATAAAATAAATAATTTATGGAAAATAACATACGAAATAAATTAAAAATAATAAATAAAGCTTATTTACCATTTTTGGTTCATTTTCATGTAATGGTGTTTCAGAATTTGGTGATGAAATTGGTGTTGTATTAGCTGAGTAAGTTTTATCTTCATTCTTGAAACGAACTGTACGTCGTATTTTTTGAGATTCATTGTTTGCTTCTTTTAACACTGATTGAATAATGCTTTCCTTTTCATTATGCAATATTTCCATTTTTTTCTCTTCTTGTATATCTTCCAATAAATTATTATCAACTATAGCTTCTCCATTTTTCAAAGGAAAATCATCCGAATCAAGACTACTACTGAAATTATCTATCAAATAAACTAAAAATCAATCAATTAAAATAAATGACTAATTGAATTAATTCTTGTCAAAATATACATCATCATTCTATTGTAATTTTACAAGATTTACAAATACCCCCAAATGATTATATAATTTAAATTAAATAGCAATAATTTAAATATCTGGGCTTTTTTTTATTTATTTATTTTTTTTTTAAATAAAACTTTACGATTCAGATATATTTGGGCTTTCGATAGCTCAAATGATGCTCAAGTAGCGCTGTCACTAATTAAAGTTGAGTAGTTAATCAAAGTTTAACAGACACATGATGAGATTGAAAGCTATATTCCCTAATGGTTAAAGCCTTAATCAACAACAATGCATGCTATTTGCATTAATACGAACTTGCATTATATGCTTCCTACACTAAATACTAAAGAAAATAATTAATTATTTTACTGTAATTATACAGTATGATTCGAAATTCAATCAAAATAAAAGTGATTGTATGAGAAATAAATATATTACCATTATTACAAATTACAAATAGCTTACCTATCATCCGTTTCTAATTCACCTCCTTCTTCTTCTTGTCTTTCAAGTTCATCCAATCTTTCTAGTAATTTCTTATAATCCTAAATTCCAAAACATTTTATTTTATTTTCTTTTATTTTTGAATAAAAAATCAATCTTTAAAAAAGATAAAAAGTAACTCTTGATAACTATAACATTTAAAGAAAACAAAACTTTTATTTCCAGTTTTACATAAATGATTTATGAAATCCAGTTTGTAAGTAATAAAAAAAAAAAAAATTCTATTCTGACCTCAGGAAATTTTTGAATTTTTTCATTAGGTTCTTCGAAGTTTATTTTCTTATCAAACTTTTCCACAATTTTTTGATCATAATCTTCAGCTTCATCCAAACTTTCAATTGTTTTTGTGCATAAATATTCATCCCTAAAAAATAAAAAAAAAGAAAAAAAATTGAGGTTATAATTAACGGAAAAATAAAATCATTCATTAAACTATTAAAAGAAAGCTCCAATTAAATGAAATGCATTGTGTATAAATAAAGCAAGATAACATGAAAAGAGATTTAAAAAAGAAACGAACAAATAATAGTTTAAACCTACTGTTGCAATGTATAAAAGACAAATTTGTAAATATTTACTTCGATAACTCGTTGATAGTCTCAGCCGTATCTTTCATATCTCTCAATTTTTCGTTTTTTTGTTCGAAATCTTTCTATAATAGAAAATTTCTCAATTATTTAAATATAGAATACAAATAACTTCAAAATCTTTTCAATAATCAAATTTCATTATCAGTCATAAGTTTTTCTTTCAATGCTGCTCATTTTACAAATATATTTTAAGCTTTTTGTTATTGCAATATTTAATGAATAACAATATCTTGACTTTAATAAATAATTGCTTACTTCAATATTGCATTTTTCTTCCTGTTTCTCTTGCTGCAAATAATCCTTCTTACGCAAACGTCTGACTAAAATATCATGTGTTGTGATAAAAAAGGAAATTAGTTAAATGATAACCCATGATATTATATTATACATTTGAGATGAAAAAACGATTTTCAATTGTTATTATATATCAGTTAATTGGTAAATAAAGAAGTTTATAAAATAAAGCTTTTCTTAATAGATATCATTGCAGTCGTTTGAAAAATAAAAGATATTATTAGGTGATTTTACCTAATAATAGGTTTTATTCTTCATTAATATGTGCTAGTATATGTCATAGTATATTACAAATGTATCAGTAGATTTAAGTATTCTCTATAAAAAAAAAAGCTTATATAAAATATGTAGAATGTTTCACATTCTATATAAAAAAGGATAAATCATGCTGCAATAAGAAATGATCAATTCTATTAAAACTGATCAGAAACCTACGCTTCTTTTCTTCTTCATATTTCATCTCATCAAATGGTTCTCGTATTTCAATTTGTTCCCTTTCCTGTAACAAAAATCCATGACATTTTGCGATATCTTTGTTGCAAATATTATAAATTATAAGTAAAAAAGATAGAATTATTCTAAAAACTTAAAGTAGATTAGCAGTACTATATACAATATAAAATTTTATTCTAAGATTATATACATTATTCATTATTAGATTATTAGAAACAGAATTATCTAGATCTCGATAATCATACAACTTCCCCTTAGCATTGTCATTACGATCATACAAAAATTTATAGCAATATCATTAATATTAAAAGATAATTTTAAAATAACTTACCAAATCAAATAATGCATTACTAAATTTCATTTGCGTTAAAGCGCGTTTCTTCTGTTCCTCGAAATCATCGATATTCTTTTGGATAACTGAAAATAAATTTTCAAACTGGATCTTATTTAATGAATTTTTTCTATTATCTCATGATAAACAACAATTATTTAAAATTTCAGCATATCAACAGCAGCTAATTAATATCATAGCTTCTACTATTTATGTTTCTACTTTTCTCAACATTTAGTCCTCATTTTAATCATATAATTTAATTTGTGTTATATAAAAAATAATCATGATTGAAGATCAAAAATTATCGTTTTTTTTCTTTTTTTTTTTTTTTTTAAATAATGATCTAATCTAAGATAAATAAACTAACAAGATATTCGACGTTCAATAATTTCACATGCATGAAAGCACGAACATACTGCGAAATAATTATCACCAAGTAAAACCATTACTTCATTTGTATGTACCAGACGACCAGGCATAAAACCTACTTTACCCAATGGAACCTGAAATTTAAAAAAACCCATTGCATAATATAAATTTCAACATAATGAAAAAAATTCAAAAAAAAAGTGATAATTTGCTTTTTTAATTATAGTACAAAGTGCATAATTTGATAAAATTATTTATATATGTTACATTTTTCTGAAAAAATATAATAATATATTATTTCAGTAAAAAATATGAGAAAAATTCGTTTACATTAATATTATGTGTAAGCTTCTTTGGTAGATCCTCGAGACGCTTTTGCAACTTTTTGTAACTTTCGATTTCTTCTTTTCTTCTTGCTATTTCTGTATCACAAAATGTTATTTCCTGAAAAGAAAAAAAGAACTCCAAAATTTCTTCTTCTAATTAATTAACAATCAAATCTTTGATCACTATTTCAATTAATAAAATGATAAATGTGATGATTAAAAAATTTATAACATTTATAATCAACTTCTTATTCTCCCATTAAATCTAACTAGAGAGATTTTAAGAATTACAAATTTACAATATTAACGAAACATAGGAAACTATATTTTAATTAGATGCTTAAAGATTAAAATGTTAATTAATCAGAAGATAAGCATTTAAAACTTCTCATAATCTCTATCTTAGTAATAACTTTATTAAACAATTAGCAAAATTCAGATCATAAAACTTTTCTGGAACATAAAATATGTTCATACTTAATTAGCAGTTGGAATAATTTAAGAAGATTCATCATAGTAAGCGAAAAGATAAGTTTTGATATAATAATAACAATCAGTAAATATCTCCGATTATTACCTAATTGATTGATTTACTTTTTCCTTCCTTTAATGATATTATTAAAAGATTCATAACTCCACATTCCAAATTTTTTTTCAATAAAATTAAAAACTAATTTCTAAAAGTTCTTTTCCTTAAAAAATATTCTAATAAAATGAAAAAAACCTTATCGATCACTTCTTTCATACGGCTCAATTTTGTCGTTTCAGTACAATCATCCGATGATTTATTTATCGGATATATCTCATTTATCCTATCCATTGCTGTAAAATTGTCATATATTATCGATAATCGACAATTTTATAGCGAAATTATCTTCCATTCATCATCTAAATATATTATAACTATATTATACAAAAATGCTTGAATTTTTTTTGCAAAAAAAAAAATTCGAAATATAATATTTTAAAGTTTGAAAATAATTATAAGAATCATAATGATAATGATAATAGTAATAATAACAGCATTGTGATAATGATAATAATAATAACAATGATAAAGATATTAATAACAATAATAATTGTAATACTGTGCTTTTTTTCAAGTTAATGATAATATAAAATTCCAAAAAAATCCTTCAAAGAAAAGTTATTATAATAAAAATTTAGAATAATATTTATCTTTCGCTTAATATAATTTTTTTTTTTTTTTTGAGAGAAAGAAAATTATCATCAAAATTTGTAATGTAAATGTCAGTAATTATTATCAATTTGAAGCAAATATTGATTTGATATTTTCAATCATCCAACATATCAACATCAATTTGCCAAATAGGAAAATATGCAAAACATATTGTTCACCATTTAAATCATTACTTTATTCATCATAAAATACAAGAAATCAATCGAAAAAAGAAAAAGAAAAAAGTAAAAAAAAAAATGGAAAATATGATGGTATTTTCTGAGTATGATCATCGACATATTTTTTAAAATATTTCTTGAAATACAAAACTTTGCGAGTTCTTTTTGTTTAATTTCATCTATTTTTATCTGTTTTTTCCTCTTATCTTCTTTTTATTTTTCCAAATGATCGTATCCTTTTGATAATTCTTTCGATTTTTTTCATTTTTATCATCAAACTGATAATACTATTAATCAATCACAATTTTTAAATTATTTTTGTACATACATAAGAAATACAAAAGTAAGATAAATATTGAAAAAAAATTTCCTATAATAATATTAATCCATTCAATCTTTTCTTTCTTTTCCTAGATATCTTTCGTATTATTTCATTTTTCTTACAGATTTTACAAAATCGTTTACATCTGAGACCATCATTACTTATTATATAAAACAATCATTACAATATACTTATCTCATTACATTACATCCAGTACAATCATCTCAGTTACAGTATAACAATAATAATAAATAACAATATGAAATGTACAGAATATCATCGATTAATTTATCTATCCATGATTACTACTACTACTACTACTACTGCTACTACTACTGCTCTTGCCTATGATAAGATCAGCAACTGTTTCAGCACAACCCCAACCTAAAGTTAAACCATGTCCACCATGACCATAATTGTGTACTACCTGAAAAAAAAAAAGAATATATTTTTCAAATTTTAATTTAACAATAGGGATTTCAAGAAAAAAAAAAAAAAAAAACCAATCTTAAACTATTCATATAGCGTTTAATTTTAAATTTCTAGGGTAAATTTTTGATAAAACAATCCGACATATGTGGAAAAATAATTGATTTAAATAGTAACTCAATTTTGCAAATCAATAACTGAATGATTATTATCCATTAATTACTAAATGGCGATCTTTATAGAAGATATTGTCATGGATTAGATGTGACTTACGCTAAATGATAACGTCGTTTACGTCATAAAGACTGTTTTCGATTAATTACTAAGTAGCAATATTTATAAAAGATATTAGAAGACATTGTTATAAGTTAGAGTAATTACACTAAATGATAAAGTTACATCATATATCATCAAAATTAAAAGATATTTGATAAAGCAACTAGCATTCATTCATGATGTTACCGAAATGCAGCTCACATATCGATTTCAATGGATTTAAAATTTTCTACCTCAAATTATCTCTCATCTCTTATTTGATTAAAAATTTGATTTTTTTTTTCCAATTTCAATGATATAACGAACTTTAATTACTTTCTCGTTACCAAGTTCACTTAATTTTGGAGTCGGGAATCGAATTGTTGTCATTTCCAATCGAACACCTCCCTTTCGACCCGGTCTTAAACCAGACCATTCATCGAGAATAGCTGCACCCTATAAAATGGCACTTATCATCATCATTTCTTTATCACTTAATTTTACTCTTTTAAGATTGAAAATTAAGATAAATGAAAATCAATACAGCTAATCAGTATAGTGTTTGATCTTCTTGCTACAATCATTATAAAATAATCTAGCCTAAATTAACTGAATTTAGAAATATTATCTTGGTTTACAAAGAGTTAGATTGGATAACACAGAATCGCATAAGATAAAGACAGAATGTAAGTTGGATTCTATACTGGCTAAAATACTGCAGAATTTTAGTAAAATTTCTTCTCCAATATTCACATTACTGATTTTAAAAAAAGAATAGAGATTAAAAATATATATTTATATCTGTATTACTTAATTCAGTAAAATGGGAAGTGGTAAAAATGTAATTCGACAATTTTTCAAAAATGTTATTTAAATAAAAAAAGAAAAAATACCCTACTCTAGAAAAAAAAAATGTTTTATCAAGTTTCTATTGTTAGAATTTCGATAAAATAACTAGCTAATTTTGTTGCATCCTAGACTTACTTTAATTGCTGGCTGCAATCGATAATATCGATTAAGAATATCAGTCCGATCAGCGTCTGTAATTTCAAGATCACTTCTACCAACTTGTTTTACAGATCCGATGAATACTTTATCTGTACTAAAAAACACATAATCAATAATACATAATAATAAACATATCAATGAAGGAGAATGATATAATATAATAATCCAAGAACAATTTATAGAAAAAGTATAAAAAACAAATGAAAAAAAAAAAATGGAAACTAACGTCGGTATAGAAAATGTATCAAATTCTCTATATAGAAAATGTTTAGGCCAAGTTGCATTAACCTGAAATGATATTTCAACAAATTTTTGCAATATAAAATTGCTTTGATGCAAATAGAAATAAAAAATTTAATTAAGAATAAATTAAGCGAAAAAAAAATAATAATAATCGTACATTCATTTTCAAATCATATAAACTTTTCTCATATACAGAAAAATTTCACATGTATTTTCAAGCCATTCGTTAGAAAATTGATTTTTTTCTTTAAGAAAAAAAAAAAAAAAGGAAAAAAAGAGAAAAAAAAATACGATATGGAAATATTCCATTATTTATATAAATCATTTTATTCCTTTATAAAAATTTAACCTTAAAATTAAAAGAGTATGTGAAAATGATAAAAACATTGTAGTAAAGATGTATGGTAAGATATGTTTTTAATTAAAAAAAAAAATCTCATATTAGAATAATTAAAAACTACAAAGAAAAAAAAAACTATTGCAAGTTTTTTATAAAATGAATTAAAAAGTCATCCTCGATTAATTCATCATATTTGCAAAAATTTATGCAAAAACCAGATCTGAGAATGATTTTCTTGAAAATACGCTTGAAATCTTACTACAAATATAATGCCTCGTATCGGAAACATATTCTTGTGATCACCATCAGCTGCTACTTTACCACCATTTAATCCTGCACAATTCACGATAACATCAAAATCATCGAAAAGCTATAAATCATCAAATATTATTTAATTCATTTAAAATCAATTTTACTTGTTTCTATTATTGCATTCATTTTGATTCATTTACCATTAGTAAATATAAAAATGATAAAAATATAATTCTTTGGAAATATTTCAGTATGCATTTTATCTTTATAAATATAATCCTTTAATTATTTTTCATCATTTACATGTATCAGCAATTTTTTAATCATAATAAACAAAATTAAAAAAACAGTAATAATAGAAAATTTCAGTTTTATTTCATATTTATTTATTTTAAAGTGAAAAAATTTGATCATACTTTCTGTATTTTAATTACAACTTTAAATTTTAATCGATTATTTTTTTTTCTCAATTTAAATTCCACTTAGTCAATAATTACTTCCAAAAATTCTCTATATCAAAAACTCTTATTTTTTTCTAACATTAATTTAATATAATATGAAAACATTTAAGAAAAATATTAATTTAAACTTAAAAAAAAGAAAGAAGTAAAAATATAAACTTACGTCTTTAATAGTATTAATATGACGTTGTATAAAACGTACACCTTTTGCTAGCAATTGTTTTTTCATCCATGGTACATATTTATTACCTTCGGTTGTATATGTTGTAAAATGTATCGCAAAGATACGATGCTTTTCACCTTGATCAGCAAATTGTTCCATTTCATTCTCTCGAAGATAACGAAAATTATAAACAATATCACCATAAATTTCATCCTTTAAAAATTAATTAATTTCAATAATCGTACTAAAATTTATTTTAAAAAATGAAAAAAAACAATTTGATATATTCCAAGTGAAAGAAAAAAAAAAGCACAACTTTTCATAAAATTCGTTTAAAAAAAAAAAAAAAAAAAACAGAACTTGTTCAACAAGTCTTGTCAAATTTGTTGATAAAATATGTCCTGATAATAAATTAACACCCGATACATCACCACCAAATTCTCGAAATAATTTAGCATAACGACGAAATGATCGTTTCCCATATGCTCTAGATAAAAAAAAAAAAAAGGAAAAAGTAAAAAAAAAAAGTGAAGAAAAGAAATAAAAAAATTTTCATAATCTTTATTACAAAAAGAAAAATTTTTTATAAATTTTTTCAATCTTTACAAATAATAATGAAATGACTTCAATTTAAATAAAATTCATACTGATGATAGAACAATAAATAATATATTCAGCACCAAAAGGTTTTTAAATTATTGATAACAATTGATATGGAAAAAAATTTTTTTTTTAAATATTTCAAACTTTTCCAACTGTAATTAGCTTCATTTTTTTAATGATATCTTAATAAACCGTAAATTTTTTTCCCTTTCTTCCTTTTTATACATCTTCTTTCCGTTATTATTTTATTTGATTTTAATTATTTTAGTTTATTCGACTTTTTCTTTAAAATTACTTATTTTATTTGATTTTTTTTCCAGTTCTTGTATTTCACTAAGAAATTATCCTAAAGAAACAAAAGGAGAAATTGTTTTTATCCAGTTCACAAAAATCTTAATCTTACTTACCATGATGAAACAATTTCTTAGTGAAATACGAGAACAGCAAACTCTAGTTTTCTTTTCTTTTCTTTTTTAATCATAGGTTTGATCTAAAATCTTTGATTAAAAATCAATTCGGCAAGACATTAAAAGAACTAAAAAATTAGTAATATTCTTTCAGTAATATTTCTTAATACTCTTTTAGTAATATTTAGTATTATTAAAAGATTAGCAATATTTCAATCAATTCTTTTATCCTTTAGTATCATCATTTATATTCAAAAATTTCTATCAAATCTTTCGAATTTATTTCAATTTCTTTTAAATTTTACATATCCCAGTAGATCGACAAACTGAATTACTATTTAATTAAATGTAACTGCTTGAATTCTATTCATATAATTTAAAGAATAAAATGAATTTTCTAATTAATACACACTAAATTCAACGCAAAGATTTCAATTCATGCAAGATTTCGTTTTTTTCAGTGCGATTAAAGTTATTCCGCAAATTATTTCAATATATTACAATGCATTTTGTAACAATTTCAACATATTACGAAGCAATATAATAATAAAGAAAAAGAAAAGAAAAACAAAAAAATTAAAGAAAATAAAAATAAGAGAAGTTTTTTTTTTTTAATCGATAATTATTATTTACGCTATAAATTAAAGGATGAAAATTGAAACTTTGAATAAATTAAAAAAAAAAAAGTCTTTTTTTCATAATCTATTAAAATTTAAATAAACCTGTTTTGAAAGGTATCAACTCGAAATAAGCCAGCAGGACCATAACTAGAACTTTTTTCAAATGGTACATCATGAAAAATGGTAATATTAAGAGTTTGATCACGTTCGAGTAATGCCAAAGCTGATGATACACCAGAAGTACCTTCACCAATAATTGCCACTGATGTACGTTTCGAGATTTTTTGATTCTCAACTAGTTGTACTTGAAAGAAAATTTTTTTTCTCTTTTTTATAAATAAAAAAAATAAATTAAAAATTATTAAAATTTGATATAAATTTGCTCTTTTCATTCTCACCAACTAATTATTGATTGATTAATTAATTAATCATCAATGTACGATAATTAAATATCTATATGCTATAAAAATGAATAAAAATAAAACATTATTTCGTTATATAATTAAAACTTATTAAATTTAATAATACATTTTATCACATAATTGAAATTTATCCTATTAGCAAAGATTTCCTTTTCTTTTTTCTTTTTAAATGGATAACAATTTGCTCATCTCATCTTAACTTGGCCTATTTTTTAGAATTATTTACTTTGTTAACAATAATTTTTTTTTTCTTCCAGTGAAATTTGTTTTTTTGATTCACTTTTGATACTTGTTAATGCAATGATCACTGTAAAGTATATAAGATAATTTCGTTATATTTAAAAAAATAATATGTAAAATAAAATAAGCTTGATTAATGGTTTAAAGTAAGCTATTCTTCATTTAAAAAAAAAATGACAAACTTTTTGATAATTTTCTAAGCATTCCAAATTTTTGTTTATTCTTTCTGTTTAATATACGATATTAAATATAATAATAAGAAATGATAATTTTAATAAAATTAAAATTTCAAAAAAAAAAAAAATTTTAACAAACCTATAGCAATAAGCAATATTAGCAGATGCATTTTCCAAATATTTCGTATAAATATTAGCGCAAAAAAAAAAGTATAATCCTGATTTTATCGCTTAAAAATAAAAAGAAATGTAAAAATGAAGCAAAAAAAGAAAGGAAGAAAAAGATGGAAAAATTGCTGTCAACTCACAAAGTATTTTGATCGAATTATTTTTAAGTTCAAATTCTTTCGAATTTCCAAAAAGAAAAAAAAACCTGTTACAATAATGACAATTTTCAAGGTGAATTGCTGATTAATAACTGATTTGCTGATTAATAAATAAAGATGAAAAAAAAAAAGAAAAATATTTTACATTTATCTAGATCTTTTTCTAGATTTGATCATTTTCTAATAAACTAGAAAACGAGAAAAAGATCTAATCTTGAAAATCACAAAACAAAAAGAAAAGAAATTTATCGAATGCTTATCAATTATTTGTCAGCTGAAGCAAATTTTAAATTAAAAATTGGTTTTTGGAAAAAATTGTCAATCAAGCGTAATAACGAATGTTTATTTTTCATATAGATTTGAATATATGAAATTTTTGACTTATATACTTGCTTTTTTTTATTTGACTAAAAGCTAAAGAAAAAGTATAAAAATTTGAGAAAATTTTTGACAAAATTTTAAAAAAGTTTTGACAAAATTAAAAAAATTGAATGAATATGATATAAAATCTAAGAGAAGGAAAATAAATATTTTTAGTTAAATAAAAAAAAAAAGCAAATATACGAAAAAAAAACTTGAAAAAAAAGAAGCAAATATATGAAACAATTTTCTTAAGCAAAATTTAAAAAAAAAATTTTGTGTAAAGTGTTGAAAGTCTAAGGGTAGAAACAAATTGAAAAAAATCAAATATTTGTTTTGTATAAAGTTTTGAAAAAGCCTTAGGGCTTAATTAAATTTAAAAATCAAAACATCGATGTGAATCATCTATGGTTGGAAATGAAATGAAAATATTTGAAAATAAATTTTTTATGACAAACCATGCCTGCTATAACTGAAAAATTAATTTTCAATAAATCGAAAACAATTTTGATCAACAAATGGTCCAATGAAATATTTCCATCTTACTATTTTTTTCTTTGGGAGCATAAAATATCCAAATTCAATATATTGAAAGAGATAAAATTCAATACTTGAAAAACTGATTTTGGGTTTAATTGATGAGTTTAGATCAGAAGTTTAAATAAGTCTGATAAATATAATAATGATATATATAAAAATATTACCAGAAGCTACAACAATTATATTTTTCACCCCATCAATATGTAGTTTAGCTCTCTGCTTTGTAGCCTGTTTTCGATTAGTAGCAACTACGGTCACCTTTTCTACCCTTAGTATGGCCTTAACAATTTGCTCACAACTTTTTCTCAATTCTTCATTCGGTTTGCATGTCACCAAAAATTTCAAGCACAAAACTGACATTTCTACTACTTTTAATAAGAATTGAGGATAAAGCACCGCGTTCAGCACTTGCATATAAATTTTCTGCAGTTCATGCAAAGACAAAATTGAAAAAGTAGAAATATATTTAAATATTCATGAAAAGTTCTAACATTATAAAATATACTGAAGAATCGGAAAATATAATAATGATAATTAAACACCAATAATTGATAGTAGCAATAAGAGTGATAAATGATAAGTAATAATTGCAACATCTCCTTTTTTCTAAATTAGTAGTAGTTTCGAAAGAATGAGGAAGGAGAAAAAATGCAAAAAATGGTAAATTACGAAAAAAAAAATTTCCCGAAAAGGTTTGACAAATTATTTGCTAAAAAAAAAAGAGAAAATAAGTAAATCAAATGATAGGGTAAAAATGCAAATGGAAATAGGTACAAATGGAAATCGGAACGATAATAAATGAAAGACAAATGTATGGAAAGGATGAAAAAAATGAATAAAGATTTTAATGAAAATGAATTTAAAAAAATTGATTTTTGATAATTGCAAATGTTTAATGATCATTAATAATAATAATAATAATGATTGGTGACTAATAATTAATAATTGATAACTGATAATTAACAATTAATAATTACTAAATAATAAATAATAAGTGACAAATAATGGGAAATAAATAATGAATGATAAATAACAAAAAATAAAAATAAACAATAAATAATAAATAATAATAATGTGATTTATATGATAATGATCGAATGCAATAATTCAACAATAATAATTCATATAAATAATTAATAATTAAATCATATTACTTAATAAATTAAAAAAACAAAGAAAATTAATAGAATTTTTAGTAAAAAGAGATGATAATTAGGATATATTTTTACAAGATGAACCATCAGATGAAAGAAACGAATGGAGTTGTAAATTAGGTCGTTACATACAACTTCCAAAATCATTGAATAATCAACATTTATTTGTTAAACATAAAAAATATTCAAATAATAGATATCAAAAATGACAAAAATTCATATAGTATAATATTATAATTATTTTTAAATCGAAGCAAAAAAAAGGATAAAATCAACAAAATAAACTTAAATTGAAAAACAAAAGAAAAAGAGAAGATTAAATAATTTGAAAAGAAATCAAGAAAAAGGAAATTTGAAGAAAAAAATTAAATATATGCGAATAAAACAATAAAAAAGAAAGAAGTAAGGAAAAAAATTAAATAATTAAATATTGAATATCTTAGGAAGGAGAAAAGAAAATAAAATTATACGATATGGTGAAATAAAAATTTCTCACTTGTGGATAAATTTATCCAGTTAAACTAACCATTTCTACTTTGCTTGCCAAAAATTCTAATTGAACAACAATTTTTTCATTTTTAGCTTGGTTTTTGTTGATGATGAATAAAATTCTCATAGTATGGTTGAAATTTTTAAAAGTGCATTCTTCCACAGACTAATAATCGTTGCGGATATTCCGTATAATAATAAGATCAAAACTTTAAATATTTATTTGAAGCTTGATTTCATTAATAAAATAATAATATAAATAATTGAATGTAATGGAATTGAATATTAAAATTTATTATAATTTAGAAAGACAAATTATTTCTATGAGTAATGGTAATAAAACTAAGAAATAAGTAAAACAACGCAAGTGTGAAATAATATAATCATAAAGAAATTGAGATAGAAGAGAGTTAAAAAATGAAATAAATTCTAGAAATGAACATTTGTGAAAATAATTTTGATATGGGATAAATTAAAAATTTAAATGATTTAAATCCAGGACAACTGAGAATTATTTACATGATAGATTTTTCAAATTTTCACACATCAACGAATCGATGCATAAGCAATCTAACAAAATATACATGAAATGAGAAATTCAAAAATTCACCATCTGATATGGATAAATTCTTACAATTTATATGGAAAACGAAAAGAGAAATAAATTAATTTAAATTAAATAGATATATTTAGAAATGTTTTCCGATTAGAAAATATCATTTGATTTTTGTAAAAAATTTAGAAAAATTCTAAATTATCACACGAGGAAAAGAATTCTAGTATTTGTATAAGTATGATAATTAGTTAACTCTCTCATTCACTTTTTTTTTTTTCCATTATTGAAGATCCATCTAATCTTTAACATAAATACATATACGAATGGCGCATTTGACATGAATTACGAATGACTATTATAACGTATGTATGTGTGTGTGTCTGTGTATGTGTATGTATGAGTTTGTATGTGTGTGTGTGTGTGTTTGTATGTGAAAGGAATTATAAAATGGAAGAGGAAGATCTTCGAAACTGGATTATATTTCATTAAGAAATAATAGCTGACAACAATGACAATATATATTAATCGCTTCCGTTACACAAAATGACAAAAGAAAATTCAATGATATTTCAAGAAAGTTATTTCGAACAAAGAAATGACAATTTGCTCTGAGAAAAAAAAAAAATGAAAAACTTAGAATTTTTTATTTCAATGATATTTCAAAAAAAAGTAAACGTTATGTCGGATAAAAAAAATGATAATTTGCTATAAAGAGAAAAAAAAAGATATATAAAATTTAGAATTTGATTCAATTATTTTTTTTTTTTTTATTAGATGATTACTGCAATATGGGCATGCAAATATTATACAATAAACTTTCTACATAATACTTTTGTTTAATAACTTACCTAAATTTGTTAAATAAAAATGTATCTCATTGAATAGTATGATATTTCCATAAAAATTTTCGCCTTTTCCACCAATTATAATTCCCATCATAGTTACTGTTATTGGGTTAAACTCCTGAAAAAGCAATATTTAGTGTGTAAAAATGATGCAGATAACACATTTTCAAATAATAAATGAATAATTTTTGGTTTGAAATAATGATGAATATATTACTAAATTGGAAAAAGAAAAACAAATGCTGATTCCAAATTATTGATATTTAAGTACTAATTTTAGAAAAAAAAAAAGTCGAAAATTGATACAAGATATGTTTGAAATCAGCTTTCTTACGACATATATGCAATATGATTGAAATTATCATCTGAAACAATTGATGAACAAGACGCGCATAATTATGAGATACGCAAATAAACTGGAATTTAATCAACATGCGAGATCCTAATCGGATTTTTTGAAAATGCCAAACCACATATTGAAATATCGACAAATATTGCAGGTATAATAATTATATCTAATCAGTATTTTATGATAATTCAAAAACATAGAATATTATTTCATAATTCATATGAAAAACTTCCCAACATTCATCGCTATTCGTTTCTGAGATTAAATAATATGAAGAGAAGAAGTAAGAAGTGATAAAAACGCAATTTTTATTCATTCAACATTATCATTAATCAAAATGAAATAGGAATAACGAAAGTTATGAAAATTGTCAAAAAAACAGCCGAACCGAAGAGCAACGAGTATATGACAATCGATACCTTTGTTTGTCGAATATTATCGAAAAAAAATTGTTCAAAAGGCTTTTTTTTCTAAATTTTGAAAAAAAAAACACAAATTTAAATTGGAAGAAAATAAAGCAATCAAATGGCACAGCAATCAATCATATATGATTCGAAAAAAAGGAAGATTTCATTGCCTATTAAAATTGATATATATTATGATATATGGCCAAATCATAAGAAAGGATTTCGGCGAGATCCATAAGGCGGAAAAAGTTTGCCCTTTTCCCCCAATTGATCATATGCTATCTGAATGTGATGTGGCTTTAATGGCTCACTCTCCTCGCCCATTCGTTCGCGAATATCCAATGCTAAAATAAAACATTTTAAGGTTGGCTTTGGAAAAGCAGAATATATATAATACATGAAGATAACAATCATGACATTGAACTACTTTTTTATTTAGCAAATTCACTGAATAATTTAATATAATCAAAATAATGGAATAATATTAAGAAAATGAAAAATAACCTTCTTCAACAAGTTCTCCAGCAAATACTTTGGCAAGTCCCGCGACGGCTATTATGACATTATGTCCTGGCGTAACACCCGTTGCTTGTTGAATAAGCTAAACAAAATCATCTCTTTTATGATTTATTATAAAAATAACTGAAGAGATTCCAGAAAATTCAGAATTTTATTCACTTATCTTAAATTTTCAAGTACAGCGGGTTTATTTCTTATAAATGATCAAATTTCTTGGTAAAGTAGTACCGTGAGAAGTTTTTCCATAAGACAAACAAACATCATGAACATGTTTACGATAAAAGCTGAATAGAACTTTTTAAACTTTTCGATTAAAAAAAAATACTTTACGAATAGCACTTTTCGGAAAAGATGAACGTCTGAAGCACTCGTAGCGGGCCAGTTGTTCAGACGAGAAATTAGCAACCAATATCCTATAAATAAGGAAAAAGAAAAAATAATTGCTACAATACATTGGAACAACAGATAATTGGGATGAAGATAGCTCTACTTAATGTCTTTTATTCTCTTCGGAAATGGATTGGTCGAACTTCTCCGTTAAGATTCATGCAATTTGAAGATTAAGATATATAACAGGTAAAGCTCTTATTAATAATGATTACTGCATTTTTTGACGTAAGATTTCATCTTGCTTGCTTAATTTTTTTGGTTGCAAAGCAGTTTCACTATGTTCATCATCCGAATCATTAGTTTCCGGAGAATCTTGTCTACTGGGACCTGCTTCCTGCAATTTATATAAGCAAAATATGGAGCAATCTTTAATATGAAAATACAACTATGAGTGAAAATCACTTTCCTTAGTTAAATTATCCAGTCTTTGTGACTGTATCCTCCTTCAGTTTTGACAGTACACTTAAACATCATTTTTACATTTTATTCGTAACTACGAAAATGTAAAATCCAGTTTAGATAAAATAATTCTAATGACGTCAAAGATAAAGAAAAAATTAAATTATTCTGAAATATAATCATGAAATCTTACTGTTCTTTCCCTCATATCCCTCATACATGGCTTTTCATTATCTTTGACATTTTCTGCAAAATGAACATTCAATTCATTCTTTGAATTTGAGGGACCTGCATTCGAAGAAGAGACTAAAGATGACTTTGAGATGGCATCCACTGCACTAAAATCTGTAGGATCCAACTGAAACGTCAAAATATATCTACAATATAAATGAATATCTTTAATAATGGCTTTATTATTTTTATCGAACTTTATTAAGTCACAATAAAATTCGATTTACTATACTTCGAAATCCTTCAATATTTTCCTCCCTCCAAAGAGCAACTGATATAATTCATACTAAACCAAAGAGCGGATCGTCAAGTAATTCGATGTCATGAATAGATAAATCTCGTCTGTTGGTTTTGGCTGATATATCATCTGCATCTTTATCAGATTTTCGTTTCAAACTTGATGATTTCTGAAAACTTCATGTTATGAAAAGAGTAGTAGAAAATGAGTTACTTCATGTAATAAAAAAATAAAAAATAAAGAGTCAGTTTAGCAAATTTGTTGAAAGATTTAATAAATTTCATAGTTTAGCAAATTTGTTGAAAGACTTAATAAATTTCATACAATATTAATAATTTACTTTTCAAAGTATTCAAGTCAGATATCTCAAAAAAAGCAAGAAACTTGCAAAATCGTCGGTCAAATAGGATTATCAACTAAACATATCCTACAAAAGAACAATATCATATATGATGATGTTCATTTTTTGAGTAAAAAGATATAAGATGAATATTATGTAATCGCAAATAGATAAAGAAAGAACAAATGATAGAAGAGAAGAAATATTGGAACTAACCGCTTTTGTTTCTGATACCGATGCTTCACCACCTAAAGGTCTTTCGATAATACTATCTTTAGCATCCAAATTTTTTTCCCCATCGTTATCATCGCTATCACTTAATTCACCGAGGAGATCAGCAACATCTGTCCAACCAGCCATTCCTAAAATTCTTATCAGCATCATTTTTCTCTCGTTAATTGTAATTTCAGTCGCAAAAAAAAATAATTATAAAATCAAAATTTATTTAGAACAACTTTTTCCTAATTATCCTACTCATGTTTCTGTATCCGAAAACAAAAATATTATTAAAGATAATCATTAAACAGCCTATCAATGCTACATGCACACTAATTATTTTAGCCGATAAATTTGGAAAATTTTTGAAAAATTTGATTGCAAAAAGTTCTAGCTTTCTTTATTTTGACAAAAATGATTTAGGAAGACAATTATCAAATATGACTTAATAGTCAATAATTTTGTTAAAGAATTCAGTATTAATAGTTTCTAAAATTAATATACATCATTTAATAAAATTAAATAAAAAATATAATAATGAAAAATTTTAACAAAAAATTTAACGAAAAATTAATAAAAAATGGAGAAAAAAACTAGGTTTTTAATCCTAAATTAATTTCACTTAATTCTGAACACAATATTAGACTTCTAAAAAACTAAAATTGAACTTACTGAATTAATTTAACTTATTAAGTATAAATTAAATTGAATTCATAATAATATGTTTAGTATAAAATCCCAAAAGTACATAAAACAAACTTCTAAATAAAGACTTAGGATTTTTTAAACTCGCTACACAAAACGAATTTAACAGCTGACTTTGACATGAGTTAAAAAAAAAAAGGAAAAATCTAGACAAAACAAAATCGCATTTCGAGATTAAATCTATGGCAAATTGGCAACTTAATTGGTTCAAAAATTATACAGTTTATGAATGCAAATTGTTAATTCCGGTCTATTATGCTGTTTTTTTTTTTTTCATTGGTTTATGGTTGATGTGGGGTGATATAAATTTTGAATTTTCGATGTTTGATTCAGAAGAGGAAAGGAAAATAGGATAGTTTAATTTAAATAGTGAAAAGTTCATTTTCGAATAATCATGAAATTTGATGTTTTGATATGAAACAATTTTGTAAACGGATGTTTATTTTTGTATTTCTAAATGTCATAAATTACATTTTGAACTGCCTCCATACATATTCATAATACAAATGATATAATATTTAATATTGATAATACTGATGATAATAGTAATAGTTAAATTGCATCATTCTCATATGAAGATTATCTGAATCCAACATTTTTATTAAATTTTGATCTTTTGAAAGAAAAGTTTTAAATTTTCGAACTTTTTACTTCTGTTAATCGTTTGTACAAATAATATTTCTTTCTTTTTCTTCAGGATTTTCATTCAATGGCTGACGAGTCAAATTATCTAATCGTTGGTGGTCTTAGCTATATTGGTTTACATATTACGGAGTATTTGTTAGAGAAATATCGGAATGTTAAGTTAACAATTCTTGATTTGTCATCCAATACGATTTATGCAAATAGAATTTTGAAGAAAGCTGAAAATTATCCTCAACAATGTACAATTACAATTGGTAGTTCGAGTAATAGTGAATTGGTAAAGAAGATATTGGAGGAACGAAAGGTAAAAATAATTTTTCTTTTAGTACTGTAAAGAATTAATTATTAGATTAGTTGCTTCGTATTGTTTACGTTCTCCTCGAATAAATGATCATTTTATTATTCATCCAAATAGTCATTATTCATTCATGAATTATTTCACATACATAAATAATATATTATTTATGATTTTTGTAATATTATAAAGAAACAATTATTACATGATTATGTCGTATTATTTACATCCTTCTTAAATTAATGATCATTTTTTTTTTTGATTCATCGAAATGATCATTATTAGTATGCATAAATAATGCATATTATTATTTACATATGTAAATTAAATATAAGTGACAGTTGATGGCTTTAATTTGATTATGCATTATTCATATGATCAAATAATATTATCCAAATGAATATTTTAGATCGATTATAAATACTGCTTTTTTTATTTATACTAATAACATGCCTTATCCTCATGAAATTTATGAAATACAAACGATACTTAAGAAAAATATTTATAGTGAACATTGATTTTAGCAGCAGAAATATAATTACAGTATTTACAGCTTTGACATAGTCATTACTATCATTTTCTTATCATTTTAAATCTTGATCAAAAATCCGAAATTTTATCAAATTTAATTAAAATAATTCGGGATGTAATAAGTCGTAGTTAAAAATTTATTAAAAAGAATTTTAACTGATGATGCATAATTCTGGCAATTTCTTAGATAAATATTCCATAAAGAAATACCGATTTTCTTTATCAATTAAAATTCTTTTCATAATTTAAAAAAATATTGAGAAAATAAATCAAATATTGACTTTTTTAAAATTTATTTTTGTCTGCAGATCAATATTGTATTGTATAACGTTTGGAATGATGATGCTAATGCTACTGCTGTTGAAAAAGATCATCCAGGATGTTTCCGAAAAACATTATCCTACCTGACACAGTTCCTGGAAGTTCTTCGATGCTATGGAAAATTGGCAAAATTTATTCTTATCAGTTCAGAAGAAGTAAGCAACTAATTGCAGTAAAATTTGTCCGTAGCACTTCATATAATTTTTTTCTTCATACATTATTTTTTTTGATTTACCATTCATTGATCTCCAATTTCTCATCATGTCTAATTCTAATGAGTTACAAAAACGTGAAGTGTCATTTTTTACAAAAATAAAAAAATTGCTTTCATTCATAATCATATTTTTTAGCTATTTGTTTCTGAATTTTGAGTGTATTTAGTGTATGACTTTTTTCTTTATTTTTTGTCGAAAAAAAATACAACTTTTTCATTTTCAAAAATAGTAAGAGCACTTTTTTGAATAAAAGCACTTTTTTTAATTAAGCAGGAGGGGAAAAGAATATTCCGTGTTTGAAATTTTAATGTCATTAAATTTAGGTTTACGGCAGTCAAACTTTAAAATTGGAGACAACAGCGACAAAACCATGTTCACTTAAGGGAGCAGCGATTAATGCTTGTGAAATGATACTTCATTCTTACATTATTAGTTATCGTATACCTGCTCTTACTGTACGATTATCAGCAATTATTTACGGTGGTGTAATGGATGATAATTCATTACTGGATTTAGTGCAGGGTAAGATGTCGTTTATATAAATATGTAATGAAATATTGAATGGTCTTGATATTTCTTCACTTCATATAATTTGCACTCATCAAATATCATAGCTAATGGAACATTCATAACTTCTTATAAATCTTATCAGTTTATCAAGCTTATGGCTCCTCCGTTTTCTGTTCTACCCGTTCTTTCTATTATTCTGGTCTTCAATATCATGTTTACGATCGAAAGTTTTACTCAAATTTGTTATTTCTGCAGATGATAGTGGAAAAAATGAAACTGTTGGTTTGTTACACATTCAAGACGCTGTAGTTGGGATCGAAGCTGCTTTGGAAAAAGGTCAAATTGGAGAAGTTTATAACATTGGAGGTCAATGCGATTGTTCTCCTTCTTTCGTCCAACATATTGCAAAGGTTTATTCTTAATTTCATGCGAAAATTGGCTTCTCTTTTAGAGCTGAAGATTTTTATTTTGCTGTGCTATCTGTGATAGATAAAGCATTCGGTAGCAGTAGCAGTTTCATGAAATTTTTGTAAACCTACATATTTATTTGCTTTTATTACTTAAGAATGATTTCAGCTTAAAAAAGGTGAAATTTCAAGTGATGAAATCAATATGTCGCAGCTGACAATGTCATCAACGAAAGCTGAACTTCAATTACTTTGGAAAGCTAAAATCTCGCAATCAGAGGGTTTAAATTTTACATTTTAACAGTTAAGGTGTGTTGAATGCAATTTTTTCAGTTTTTCAAATTTGCCTGAAAATATACTTCTGCATTTAAGGAATACATGAAATAATCGTTAAAGATGAGAATCAGTGGAATGAAACACATGGAACTAGTACACACAAAATTCTTGTGTATGGCCATGATTTCGCTTTAAATCGTCTTAGTAGATTGATCGAGAATAAAGTAAGATTGTCATACTTATTTTAAAGATTTTCCATGTACAGAAAAAATTAGTATTATATATTTCCAAGTATATATATGGGAAAGTTCGCGCTATAATGAATGATAAGGAGTTCTTGTTATAAGTTTTGTTTCAGAAAAGATATCTACCAAAATCACTACAAAACGAAAATATTATCATTAGCAAACGGCCATTTGATTCTAATGATGTTAATATCAACGAAATAATTGATATATCTCCAAGTCATATTGTTTACATTAGCATTTGCGATATGTTAGAAGGTTCTGATTTACATCTGATTGTTTAATAGATTCCAGCATAATCCTGACTTCACATTACTCATTTGATCGATATTAAATATATTTAATATTCCATAAATAATTCCGAATAATCACATGTTTAAGAACATTTTGTAATTCTCTCAGATCTAGTTTTCTTCAAGATATATCAGAATTAAATGTTAAAAAATATGTTAACATTCCTGTAGAATGCGAAAAAAAAAAATTTTTCCACTAATTTTAAGAAAATGAATTCTCAACATCTGGCACTGAAGCAATAACCGATGCTCGATCATTGCTCAAGACTAAACTGTATGCGATGCTCTATGTTCCTTGGTTTCTGGCATCGTTTTGTAACAAACGCTCAATTCATTTCACTTATTTGACTTCATGTAATCCTCTCGATGACACTTTTTTCACAACACCTTTCGAGGTAATCTACCATTGCTGAAATAAAACTTTAAATCTATTAAATTTAAGAATTATGAGACTAGTAGCTTGACATTCTTTCTCTTAGTTTCGTCTCTTCATTGTCAACAAAAAATAAAAATTAAACAAAGAAAATCAAAATTTTCCAGAAGTATTGAGCAATTATAGAATATATAATCGAAAGTAGAAATTTTCATGTTTTTCACTTTACGAACTAAAACAATACTTCAGAATACGATATATTTTTCGCTTATATATCATGCATGTTTTTCAATATAGCTATATCCAACATGCAGTAGTAAATAATGAATATAATGAATGCAATAATTACCAAGTTATTTATTTCTGTTATTACTTTTAGTTAGCTGATCCACCTTTCATATCTTTTGAATATTTTATGGCTATTGATAAATTCACTGATCGTTTATTGCAACATTTCGATAACATTCTATTCTGCCGCGTAGGAATTGTAATCGATAAGGAAGATGAATCCGATAAGATGACGGTAATATTTTTTGATTTCTTTAAAGATCGCTTAAATAAATTAATAAGTCCTAGAAATATTAATAATTTCTTATTTTTATTATATTACGAAGAGATAATATTCGTGAAGATAAATCGGTTGATTATTGATTCATTAAATTTCAAAGTAAACAATTTTGTATAAGTGATCAGCTGAAATAAATTTTTTCGTCGTTGCAATTTGTTTTTTATTTTTTGATTTACTTTGATTACAAACAATAATAGAGATCCCAAAACGAATAAGAAAAAAATGTTTAATTCGTCGATATTATTTATGGAATTCTTTGATGTTTAATTACATGAAGTAGAAAATTCGTCAATTTTCTTTCTCCTAATTCTTGCAGTGCTTTAATTTGGAACGATCATTTTATTTATCTGTTCTCTCGGATTGCATTCCACCAATTCTTGATCTTGCCCTGAAAGGTCATACTGGTATGGTCGATGTTTCTAATCCGATACCTCTTGACGATTATGATTTTCGAGAATTGTGCAATCAAGGAAATAGACCGCATGGTGCATCAGTGAAACTTGTATGTTCATTTAAAAAAAATAAATCATTTTTGAATGAATTTTCGAGTAATTTCCTCCCAAATAATCCAACTAGCAGATGAATAAAAATAAGCTATTAAACAGTTTGCATTAGAAGTTTGTTCCATCAATGTTTGTAATAACTAAACTATATTCAATGCACATATAAGTTATTTATTTAAAATTAAATCAAATTTGATTTTTCTGCGAAGGATTACTAATTAGAAAAGATGAATGTTTGAAATAAATATCTACTTGCATCAAGTTTGAACTTTTGTGGTAGTGAATAATTTTTCCCCAAACTTATCAAAGTTTTGGTGAAGGTTTTTAGCTTCTCGGAGTTTATCATACCTGCATATAAGGAGTAGTTGCTGTGAGGAAAGCATTCGAATTAATGAAATTTATTACTTCTCCTTCCTCTTTTTTTTAAAAATACAGTTAAGCCTCATCAAAATCAATTTAGTTTATCGATTTCGGAAGATTATTTATATCTTTGCATCATCGAAACTTTTGATTCTTTTTCCAGTTACCAAGAAAAAACAGCAAGCATGGGAAAGATGAGTGCATCCCTATTGGAACGATATCATGCAAACATTCGGAGTAGGATGAAATTATAGTTTATTTTAGTATTATCATTACTAAATATCAACCTGACATATCTTTTCTTAATTTATTTTAGGAAGTAGGAATTAATGATATAATTTATATGATAATTTTAACCAGTTTTCCACACTTTTAAATTATTTGTTAATTATAATTTCCATGGTGCATTGTTGCTAATATGTTGAAATAATAAATATTTCATTACTTATAAAATTATGTATAAATGTGTATTTCATCAAATCCTTCCCATTTTCTAACTCTAATCTCTTTCTTTTCCTTGAAATATCAAACTTTAACTTGAAAGATATATCTATTAAATTTAAAAGTGTCATTTGACTTAAAAAAAAAAAAAAAAAAAGTTAAGAGACCATATGGAAATACATCCACATATAAGAATATTTCCGCATATTTAATAATTAATTATACGTTATTTTAACCAAATCAGCTTTTTTACTGCTATCTTAAAAGTATATTCAATAACTAATTATACATTATTTTAATCAAATCAATGTTTTTATAGCTACCTTGAAAGTATTTCTGTTAATTATCCAATAGTGGAATAATTATGTCATTATACACTTTCTTCTTATTACTTTATTTAACTGATAATAAGATTATTTTAATTTACTTATCATATTTACCGTAATCCTTCATTCTTCTTGTCCAATATTCTGCTTTTTTATTAACTAAACTTCATAATTGAATATTGAGTTTTTTTAAATAAAATGTATTTCAAGGTTTTTGTTTCACTATAATGTGCGAAACTGGATTACTGAGAAATCATCGAAATTAAAATTTGATCCTTACTGCATTTTTAATCAGATTACTGATACCTAGTATGACTATCTCTAAATTTGCTATTTTTTCATCCAATTAGTTAAATTTTCTTAACATCATCAACATTATTTTGCAACAATAAATCCATCACAACTTCATTATTCATTGATTTCACAGCAAAATCTCGAAAAAAAAAAAAAAAAAAAAGGAAATATAGCAAATATTCTAAAACAATAAACAAGCAAGCAAAGTTTTTTAATATACCACAGAATAATTTTGGCAAACAAATGAAGAAAAAAATGGCCCTTATTAAACAATAATATGAAAGAACAATTAACGGATAAGATTGCGGAAGCTATTCACACACTTTGTCTCAGAACTTAATGATATCAAATCATATAATAATGATTTAATCATAGAGTTCAATTTCAAGAAAAGCCAATTTGTGAGATTGAAATGAGGTATAAATGAGTCAATACTCATTAGAAGGGAAAACTAAGAGATAAGTTTGTAAAAAAAAAGACTATAAGAATTCACCGGAATATGCAGATCATTAAATGAGAATTCTTTTCACCGTTGAAAAGCCTGTTAATGCTTACTCCTTGTGTAAATAAATAAAAACAAAACCAATAATAATTAGTGGGAAAAATATATTAGCTAGTAAATCATAAACATTAAATTCAATAAATTTCAATGAAAATGTAAATGACTAGGAGTTCACAATTTATGATATTTATAAATATTTTTAAATATAGGAATAAAAGTAGTAAGGATGGCTTCATTCCAATAATAAAATTTTCCAATCATACGAAGTTCACCCCTCAGTGGCTTATGCCATCTGAAGTATTACGAACTTAAAACACATCATGCTATTGTGCCTTGAATTTCCGCAACGACATCAACAGCATCTACATAAGTGATAAGTTCGGATCCCGAAGTATCGCGTAAAAAATTACTTGAAGAATTGTCTGTCTCATTTGGCATGTCTTCGGATGTCAGGATTTTTGAATCCGAAAAAGAAGTCCTGAAATTTACTAAAACTGATTATATATGAGAGTATTGCTAAAGCATTGCAATGCATCGTTATAAAAATAATAAAAAATGGAAAATCATTGGTTTAAAATAGTATTTCTATTTACTCGACTCTCAAAATCTAGTAAATAACGAATAAAGAAGAGATGAAGTAATTGTCTATCTCGATTAAGGCAATGTTAAGTGCCTCATAGTAAATTAAAAATATTTCAAACAATCTACTAATGGAAAACAGATTAATTTGGCGTGTAATCTCATCCATGCATCATTGATAACAGACTAAAGATTTAAGCAATTTTAGTAGAACAATAGATCGAATCAAAAATTGAATATATAATTACGCTGTTTTTTTGCTTCTGTAATAGTACTGAACAACCAGTGGAGGAACATTTCGTTCGGATATGTCATGGCTAGCAATCGTATAAGCTCCCATATCATGCCAAATTAACCAGTCACCCACCTAAAACATTTACAACCTGATATTGAAATAATTGTTATTAAAATAAAAATAGTTTTCTGATAACAAACATTAAAGTTCTTTATTTGTAAATATATTGGAACAAGTTAATAGAGCAAAAAATAAAATCAAAATGATAACACAGCAATACATTCAGCTATCAACCTTATCATCATACAAATACCATATATTTTTTGTTATTGGTTCGTATTTAAGCAAGCAAGATTCATTAATAAAAATAATATACGACCTGAAGAGGTGGAAGTCTCGTTAATGACAGTACGATATCCATATCACATGGTTCAGGACCAATGACTGCTGCATATGTATTCATTTTTTCGCCGAAAATCATTAACGGCGAACAGATGGGATTACGACGAGTCAAAAGCTTACAACCAAATGCTCCATAAATACCTTCATTGATCTGATAAACATAGCCGATCGTACCAGCATCTGATTCTGCAAATGGGAGAACTAGAAATTATAGTTTTAATTCTAATTCATTTTATCTGCTCATTCATTTACTTCTAGAAACTTTTCCTCTTTTTTTTGTAATAATTCCATTAATGTCCATTTCGAATTCAATATTGTGAAATGCATATTATTATGTGAAATAAAACTTAACTAAGACTTCTTTATTAAGCAAAAGTCAACAGAAATATCAGGTATCTGATATTATTTCTTTAACTATTATGTATTTTTACATAAACTTACCGTCATTAGTGAGAAAACTTCCATCAATTAAACGTTTGCTGACGACACGTGTAACCAGAGAAAAAGAAGAACCCACAAAACAAGCGCCTGGTTCAGCGATTATTTTTATGTCTTTGAAGAGCTTCGATGGGAAGAAAAATGCACATGCAGCACGCAATGCCTTGGAAATCTGATCAAATGATAAGCCATCAGAAGCAGACATACTTGGAAATCCATCACCAACATCCAGAATCTCCATTTTATGGCCAACTTCAAGCCCGATATCAAACAATCGCCGACACTGTGCAATTGCATATGAATATATCGCTGATGTTGCACAGACTGAGCGTATAGAAAGACTAAAAAAACTTTTGATTAAACAAATATTTTTCAACAAAGATTGTTAGTAAAAATATATTAAAATAAGGACTAATATTAAACTAATATGTTGCTAATTAGTTAAAGGTTTCCGGAAAAAGAATTGTATGCTAGCTAACATCAGTTAATTCGATGAACCAATCTTATGTCTATGATCTTTTATGTCACAATTAATTTCAATCAAAAAACATGAAAACTGAAGAAAATAATTTGCATACCTAATGCCTTTGATTTTTACTGCTAGATCTTTTGTTATGCGAAGCAAATTGATGGCTTTCTCGACATCCAAATTGTCTTCCGTAAGAGGATCATTAACCAACTTTCGATCCATTGTTACGCGTAAAATTATGCTTGCTTCAGGGTAATATGTTGCGAAACGCTTTAAATCATCTTCCGTTTCGATGATAACAGTTTGTATGCCACATTCCTTAGCATGACGAATGCTACCACGTGTCCACATTAGATTTCGATAAATGATTCGATCAATATCGACAATTTTCCTTGCCTACAATAATTGGCGCGTTTTATCATCTTTTTAGAAGAATGTGATCATTCATTTAATATACTATTGATCAGTACTACATTTGTTTCTTATATCATCTTATATAGAAATGTTTGCACAAATGGCAATTCAAAACACGACAAAACATATGATAGAGATTTTAAATTGATAAAATACTATATAGCAGCAGTTTAACTCAGATGAACGGCTTCACTGATAAAAAAACCATATATATATATATATATATATATATATATATATAAAATGAGAAATCTTTTAAACCAATTTTATATATATATATATAGATAGATAGATAGATAGATTGCGATAGTCTAACTTGCATTAAGAAAAAATTAACCATTTCAACTTCATATCGATTGCTGCAACATAGACCCACATCGATGTTTCGAGTGAGTACTTTCAGCAGGACATCGTTTGGATTGCAACGCAATGCATAGAAAGGTTTAACATTAGGCATTTTCTTGAACCAGTTTTCCAGGATATCATTGATAAGTTCCACATTCATCACAAAGAATGGATCACTGTCATCCTGCAATCAGATTGATTATAGATTAAAGATAAGCAAAAAAAAAAAAAAAAAAATGAAAATGACAAAATTGAGTAGCAAATCAGTAAATAAATAGTACTACAAATATATATTGTTATCTTGATTCAGCTTCAATATAAATCCACTCTTAATCTCATAACAATAACTTTTGGTCTATTGTGCTTCTGCTATATTACCGATTTTTCGTAAGTGTCCGATAACAACAATCAAAAAAAGGTTATATGAAAGTAATTCCAGAAATATGAGAATGATAAAAATTAAACGTACAACTTTATTTTTATTTGGATTTCTCAAAGCTGAACAAAAAATAAAATGGTACATGAGACGTTATTCAGATGATGTCACAGGCTTATCATAGTTATTTCAGTTTTATCTGTTCTTGGAGTATTTAAAATTTCTTCAAATTTTCAAGATCTGTATATTTAAAAAGAAAAATCCTTATGTATGCATGTTAATTGGAAAATTAGTGATTATCTCCTTTTCTCTTTTTTCTCTCAGGATCGAAATGTGAAATTATAATTGAAATAAGAAAATCAGTTTATAAATATAATACCTTAGCAATTTTAGCTGTTACCAACTTTCGAATTACATTGAAACACTCATCATTGTAAGTAGCGTTTAAATCGCATTGCTTAATAATCGCATCTGCAGTACCATAAGCTTTGTCGCAACTGTAACTATTATAGATATCCAGCGAACGTAATGATGCCATGACAGTAATCTGATAGAATCTGAAAAAAAAAAAAAAAAACAAAAACAAAGTTATATCAACATAAGAAAACTTTAAATTACAAAAATTCTTAAAAAGGAAAAAAGAAAACGATATTTGGGTACATTTAAAGCGGACGAATTAAGGTGGCCTGTATAAACGGACGCAAAATGTACGACGTTTAACAACTTCGGTCCAGTGGCACGGTTTTTCCGGCGGAAGAAAAGCCGAAACTGAGGGGTGAACTATTTGATAAGCGTAATCAAGCGATGAAATTTTCGAATGTTCTAGCAAAATACAACCACTTTGATAAGATTCCAAAATGCTGAAAGAGATATGGTTGAATGTTGTAATGTTATGAATTTGGCATAGTGAAAACTTGGTGCTTTACTTGAATAAATCTTCAAATCATTTGAATTCCGTATCACTCTATGACTAATAAATTAATAAACTTATATATTCTTGAGATGTATATTAATATTAATATGATGAATTATGATACTTACGAATATTAGCAAAGTGGATCAGGATCCCACGGAGGCTCTGCGTTTACGTCAAGTTTGATTTGAGTGCTACCTGGACGTGGAATAGGATCCGATGACAACAGAGCAATGCAAAGTTCTCGGATAACCTGAAATGTAAAATAAAAATTAAAATTATCTAATAATCAGCAATACTTCAACAACATAAAATAACTTTAACGACTTGAGAAAGAAAAGGAGATAAACGAACCGATTGAGGAAGTTGATTTAAAGGCGGCGATAAACCGGCTGTGTGCTCTTCTGGCGAAATTTTCAGAGGATTTTTTCGGGCTTCCAAGCCAAAATCAAAGTCCACACACGCTCGAACCCTGCAGCGTATCTGGACCGAGGTCGCGACGACTTCGCACTCCCTTAACGCTAATATTTAATAATAGCGCCTCTACCGGTATCAAGCAGTAGGCCTAATATTTCAAATCAAGATGAATAATTCTTTGCTCTCGTTTAAATGTGAAAATCCGTCAGATCAAACAGAATCGACCAATCCTGGAATTAATGGAATCAATAATATGAAGCAAAATGTAAAAAACCAATCCAACGAAATTAGCGCGCATAAATAAATGTTTACCTTTCCTTTTTTTTGATTTTAAATAGCAGCTTACCTCTCTTCCTTTTAATTTAAATTTTAAATAATTTATATAATATGCAAATGTGCAAATAACCACTTTTTTTTTTCATTATCAACCAACCAATCAATCACTTAATTAGCATTATCCCTCATTTAATCATTGAATCCTTTTAAATCCAAAACGATTTAATATAATATCATTAAATTTAGTGTATATTAAATTCCAAGAAGTACCCGAAAGAACTGAATTAAATGAGCAATAGTTTTTTACCACCTTTCTACTCATGTTTCCTATTTTTATTGAAAAAAAAATTTAAAAAATAAATAAATTTATTATGTCAAATGATTTTCATTTCCCAAACATCATTGAACCGATTATCATTCCAGATACTATTAATATACAAAACCAAAATCTTATTCAAATATCTATCTAATTGTTACTTTACTCATTTTCAATCTAAAGTCATCGTATATTAAAAAACATTTTAATAAAATAGTCTAATTAATAAATAAGTACTTATGTTAGAAATGAATTGAAAATTTCCTACGAGAACAAAAAAAAAAAAAAAAATCCAATAGATAAAAATTATAATTTCTTCAAATTTTTTTTTCTAAAATCTTTCAGTTATTAATATATTGTAATTGATGAAATATAAAAGTAAATCATAATACAAAATAATAAATATTATGTATGAATATGCTATATCTTTAATTTTCACTTACAATATAATACTTAAATAATAGGTAAAAATACCAACAAAAACTCGAAATAAATTTATAATTTGTTGAAAAAGAAAGAAAAAAAGGAAAGAAACTTTGAGAAAGAATTTCGTAATATGAGATGAAAGAAATGAGAAGTAAAAGGATGAAATGAGTTAGAATGAGGAAAAGAAAAGGATTAAAGAATAGATTTGATGAAATAAACTTTTCCACTCAAAAATTGTAGTTGAGTTAACAATAGCTATACTTTTTTTTTCAATTCACTCTTAAACAAATTCTAACACTGTCGTCCGATACTCTGACCTTTTACAACAATTTTTCACTAATAAAATAAACTTCATCTTTTCCATTTTCTTCTTCATCTCTGGAAAATCCAGAAAAAAGATCAAGAGAAAGAGAGAGAGAGAAGGAGGAAGAGAATACGAATAATTTTTAGTGTCGAAGTTTCAGGAAAAGATAAAATAAGAAAAAAAAAAGGATATCTATTGATTCAAATTACATCTGAAATAGAGAAAAAAACAAAGGAGAATAATATAAATTAAATAATATAAATTAGGAATAATACAAATTAAGGAGGAATAATATAAATTAAATCGAATTAATTAATAATATAAGTTAAAGAATCAATAAAATAATAAATAAATATCATCAAAGATTAAAAAACGGATGGAAAAGATGATATGATCGAATAAATTAAATATGACATCATTTCGCTTTAATCTTCTATAGAGAAATCAGCTACTAAAATATGCACAATGTATCAATATTTTCACTTCGATTGCTTTTTTTGCTCTTTCAGAGAAAAAAAAAGGATAGAAATCGATAAATTAATAATTTTATCGAAAAAAAAATGATGTAAATAACAATTAAAATATGCCCAATGTATTATTTTCTTCTCTTCAGCTGCTTCTTCATTTCATTTTTGTTTTTGTTTTTGTTTTTTTCTAGATTAATATCTCATAGATCATAGTGGAAAAAAAAAATACAAGCACTATTAACGATATTTGAGAATTGAGGAACAAAAATCAGAAAGTAATCAATAACTGATTGATTGATATCAAACCAACAACATTCGACCATTTTGTCTTTTTTCCAGACAGAAAGCAATAAAAATATTGATTGTCTTTGTTCATTCCAAAATTCATCCTCAAAAATAAAATGTTTCTGAAATTTGATAAAAATCATGGCATTTCTTTATAAACCGAAAATTATTCTGCAATAATCCTTAAATCATCCGTATTAGCTTAATACTGTACTTATTATTGAAATAAAACTTAATTTTTTCCTGCCTTAAATCCAGATTTTATGTTCTTTCCTTTCTCCTCCAAAAATATCCAATTAATGGCAATCACAGATCACTTTTTTTTCTAATATAAAACTCAACCACAAATCTTAAAAAAATATATATATATATGATATGACTTCGTCTCTTGATAAGCATATCATCTCCGTCTTATCACCAATTTGTCCCTCTCTTTCTCTTCTTTTCTTTTCAAAAGAAAAACAAGAAACGGGAAAAATAAAAGAATAAAAAGCATTCATAGATTATGATATTTGTTATTAAAATATTTTTGCAAGCATTTAACCTTTAATCAAACGCAAAATTGCCATTTCAATAAATTTTATTTACAAAAATTGCTTCAAGAATGTAAACATTTATAAAATGAAATTTGCTAATATAAAATCAAACGATTAAATAACATAACGATAAATATCAAAGGAAAAGAATAAAAGATAAAGAAAAAAAGAAAAAAAAGATTCGTCTGAAACGAAAAAAGTAAAAATGATAACAAAATTAACAAAAAGAAGATAAAAGACATCAATCATTGATGAGCTTATTTGGTAATGTAGCAATGATTACGATATAGATTGTAGTTAAAGTGAAATCAGGAAAGAAAAGAAAAGAAATTGAAATGGAAATGGAAGTGACAATAGCACTTGATAAGAAATGGGCCATAAAAAATTGAGAGGCCATAAAAAGTTGAGAAGAAAATGGGAAAAAATTCGAATAGGCACTATTTCCAAAATAATATAAAAATTTTTTATAATTTCAAATTAAAAAACTATCTTACATTATTTCAATAATACATTTCATCATGTTTTAATTAATAACCAAAATATCTCAATAGATATTAAATTTAGAAATTCATATAAAATCTTCTATGCTCATAGAATTTAAATATCAAAATATGACAATTACCAGGATATTTAGAGCAATATGATTAGTTTCTACCAATGATTCATATATATACATATAGATCAAAGTTCATCTAAAAAATGATAAAATCATTTCTATCATTTATTTGAACAGATGATTAAATCCATCAGCTAGCTTCTGCTATGCGTAAATATAACAAAGTATTTTTAACGAAAAATCACAGAAAAAAAAAACCGAATCTTTTTCTTTTATCAGGATAAAAATTTTTAATATAGCCTAATTTTGTTGTATAATTATGAATAGACAAATTTATTCTATCCATAATAATAATTTAATACTTTAGAATATCAATAATATCTTAATTATTCAACATTTTATCAAATTCTTGTAATACAGCAATATATCTTGATTAAATTTCAAAAAATTATTCAAACACAATACAATAATAATAATAATAATCGCAGCATCAAATCGATAAAATTATAATGCAAATTGACAAAGAATCTTCAATTCATTCTATCATAATCAAAAAATACTGATATTCTATCCCTCTACTTTTATTTTTATCAATTCGCTGTTGATAAATCTTTGCATCACCGTTTTATATCATCTATCCGTCTAGACTATTAAAAATCCATTAAAAGAAAAATGATACGGTAATTGATATCAACTAGCAATAAAATAAAAGATGTAAACTAGCTTCAAAAAAAAAAAAAAAAAACGTTTTTTTTTTTCCAAAACAAAATTATATCGATAAAGCGAAAATATCATCTACATTTATCAATATGGTTTATATTAATGATTAGGAAAAAAACAAAACACATAATTGAAGAAATAGAGGAACAAAGATTAATTAATTATTAAAAATAACGGTGTAACGAAGCGAAACTAACTTAACTGATCAAAGTTCGTCCTTGCTTCATCAATACTTACCATTTAACAGACAGAAGAGAAATTATCGAAATAATGATGACGACATCATACGTCATTCAAGAGATGCCTTCAGTATGATTCAATTCCCTTTTCAAATTAACTTTCCCATGTCTCCAACTGCAATTTTTCCAATTTCTCTTCCTTTCTCTCTCTCTTTCTCATATATAATAATCAATTTCCTCCCTCTCTATATCTCTGCTTTAAAATGATTTAACAAATGATGAATGTAACAGTGAAAATATTTTATATATTTTTCTCATAAAAATTCTTCAACTATCCAGTCTATCATTATTTCATTCTTCTCATTTTATCCATCACTCTCTTTATACTATTTCTGCACTAATGAAAACGAGCACTAAAACTAATTAACCCACTTTCTCGTACTTTCATCAAAAATATTTCCAATTTTTTCCCCTTTTTTCCTTCCACAAAATAACAAATTTCAATAAAAATTTCATCTGGACTATTGCCTGTACATTACATTCGAAAACCAAATTAAATTGATGCTGAATATAAACGAATCATATGGATTCATTAAATTGACATGAATCGAATTGATTAAGCAGATCTATGCAGATAAAACTGGTTTATCAGATCTATAATTATAAAGGCTTAATAATTTAACAATCCTACATGATATTTTCAATATCAGTCCAAATCCGATTTTGACCAGCATATAATAAAGCACGATAAAAAGTCAATATATTCCGGAAAAAATATTACATAAATAGATTTTTTGTTATGAATAGAAAGACTAAAAAAGAAGAGAGAAAATTTATTTTTTGCCAGGAATATGCTTGTCAAATATAATTACTTACTTATATAGAAATATTCATTAAAAATCTTATTCTGAAAATGTTCATTAAAAAAAGATGCTGTTTCATAACCGCATCATTTCTTCATAGTGCCAATTTCTAGAATTCGTATTTTTCAAACCCAGAAACAATCAATTTGAAGTATTTACATGATCAAAATTTGAAATCTCAAGATTAAATAATTATGAATTCAAGATAAGTGACTTATTGTATACTGATAAAAGAAAAATATACTATTTTGAAGACAATGACCAGCAATAAGAAATTACTTAACGAAGAATTCATGAACGACGACTAAATGGAGCATCAGTAGATGAAAACAATCGTGCCATATCAGCCACCGATTTACGACCTGATCTGCTATCACTATCTACAGTACAACTTACCGGACGAACGGCAACAATTGGATCAGGCTTAGGAGGCAAAGTCGGAGGTGCCAAAGGTGCATTAGCTTTTTTTCTTGGTACAATGGGTGGTGCAGCTGCTGTAGTAGCATTAATTGATGATAATAAAGGTGGAGTCGATGACCGAGCTACGCTGAAGTCTGAACTCGTAGAATTTTCTTGAGAAGGAGGTAACATACAATTACGTGTGACAATTGGTGAACCTGTACGATATTCATCAGCGATGGACAAATTGCTGGAATGTGCGTCAATCTCTGATTCGCCAGGTGAACAAGTTACCGATTCATTAGCTGCAATATCATACACTGCAGAATTTTCACCATTTTCGCTTCCACTATGACTTTGATGAATTTCTTCCAAGAATACTGGAGGCTGAAAATTGAAATCTAAATTCGAATCAGTTTGACTTTGAATATTGAATTTCTGTTATATTTGCTATAGATTAATTTTAACAACCATTAATTATTTTTAATGATTACCAACCTTTATCCTTTTGAAATTTCTCATTGGCTTTGGACGGCATTTTGATAGATGACTCAAAGCAGAAGGCATAGGAGGCGCATCCAAATTTACCTTCTCTCCCATTTCATCACTGGACAATTCCGTAATCACCGATTTTGGACGATGTGATCTAAAATTGACAAAAGCAACTGTGACACCAATTGCCAATCACAAAAAAAGTATGCAATTCCGTTATGAAAATCTTGACATGAAAATTATAAAAAGGAAATTTATATTGATTATAGATACAATAAAGTATAGATCATAAGCTACCTTAGAACAATTAGTTTTGTAGAATTTGATGCACTGATACTTGGTGAGCTGCCTCCTCCGTTCTGCAATCCTACATCATCTTTCTCTATATTATTGCGCTGCACACGGTAATCATTTACAATGCCCTGCACAGTTTCACTTACCAATTTCCACTTTGTTTCGCTGAAAAATGATAATATCTAAAGAATCAGAATTAATAACCAATCAGAAAATGACAGTTAAAGTCTGATCAAACTGACAATGAATTATTCCAATCAATTTAGTTGGTCAAAAGATACCAGATATCTTCTTAGCTTATTTGGAGCTTCCGAAACATGTCAAGATGTGGCGCTTTCTGTTGCACAAAATTTTTAGAATGGTTTCAAAGTCCTAATCAAGTAATTGGTAATATAATGTAAACTTACCATAGATAGCTGATAATATTGTTCATTAAAGCTGCACGAGCAAACGAATTGCGTTTTATAGTTAGTGCGCGCTCATTTAAACTTTCCTTTTCAGCTGCTTTCATAACTGGATGTAAAACTTGCTGTAAGAACAATAAAATTCATGTTCATTAAAAAAAGATTATCTTCCAAAAAAATACGAATAATAAGAGTACTAAATGCATCAATGACAAAGATTTAAGTAAAACACAAACCTTAACGTTACTTAATAGAACGTCATCTAAACGAGATATCATATCATATGCTACTTTTTCCAGTTCGATGTCCAGCTGGTCGGATAAATCTAACGTATCCAGCGACCGTTTCAGTTCTTCGAAACCAATTTTCGAATTTCCACCATCGCATGAGTCGATTTCCTGAAAATTATAGATAATAAAGAATTCGTAAGTTAATTCAAGATTTGAGATAACGAAAATTAAGTCATATCGTATAATTGTACCTGTTTTGAAGCAATAACCGAACATATATATTGTTTTTCAGAATGACTACGTCCTGAACGATTTTTCTCTATGCATGCTTCAATCTGAAATGCTTATACTTATTCAAAAATTTTATGAAAACCTCAATTATATAAATTTTTTCCTCTATAAATTTCATAATATTTTATCGCTAGCAATATTAGTAATGATCTGACAAAAATTTTTAGATTTTAATGAAGCTTACCTCAGTGAGTGCTGCCAATGTTTTTGCACGATCTGCTCGATTCAATGATTCTGCTACATCAATAACAGGAAAGGGAAGAGAAATAAGTGTTGAGTTGCTGAATACAAAATAAAAAACAATATGATATAAAGTGAATCGAATAATATAAAGAAACTTTTTCTAAAGATATTACAAAACTTTTTTTTTTTGCAATATAATCTACTGCAACCATAAAAAAGAATTTCCAAATTTTTTCAAACGATATACATATTCTGCTACAATTTCAATGAAAATATCCCATTCAAACGATCACGTTTTATTTAACTATAAGTAATACACTGTCGACCAATCTAATATTCCTGATCAAACTTCATTTTAAACTTACAGTATTAGTGAATGTGCAATATCTACATATCCATCACTGGTAATTTGATTCTTATCAATTAGAACCGTTTTTAATGAAGTATTGATTTGTAGCGCCTTTGCCAAAAGACGAGCGCCAAAATTTCCCATTTCATTACCTGAGCAGAATAACAATGATTTCATACCACTTTTAAAGTAATAGAAAAACTATATTTGCATCAAAGTTAAACTTTCTGAGAATTACCTGTTATATCAAGATAATGCAAGGAAGACGCGACACCAAGTGAATTTAGCAATATGCTTAAATGTGATCCCAATCGACAATCTGCGATCGACAATTCATTCAATCTCTAAAATAAGGACTCTAACTTTCAGATAATATTTTGCTCTTACTGTTTACTTAAAATTTTTATGATATCTTTTTCCCCATCGTGACTAACTTACTGGTGGATTCTCTAATTTAAATTATTAGTTTATCTTCTATATTCCATATTTTGTCATTACTAACGTATTCTATTTCTACATACTAAAATACTGGCAGAAATTTTTGTCCACCTTTTCACTTTGCCTATTCATCCCGCCATGTAGTATCCTCCAATTTCAAAAGTAATATGCAACCAGTAAACTATTATTTATTATTTATTAATCAACAATTCTTTCGAATGGATATGAGAAAGAAACCATTAATCAAAATTATCAAGATTTTACTTTTATGCTATCTTATGAAATTTCTACTTTCAATTATTCCTCGATACGAACCAAACAAAATTAGAAAATTTTTTACATCAAACAACATAAAATCATCGTCAAATTTACCGAATAATCCTCGCCAACAAGTTTGACAATTTCCAAGAGAACATTGGATACCACTGCGGTATTTTTCGCGCCCCGTTTCCAGTTTGGAAAATTTACCCCACTCAAGTCCAATTTGGTGAGATGACGCATTTGTGAAGTTGCCAAAACTACTGGTAGCAATTCAGAATCCAAATTATTATCTCTCAATGATAATGTACAAACATCTACTCCGCTAAGGCATGTTTCCAGCACAGTCATTGAACTCCTACAATATTTCTCATGATTTAAATCAATATGGGGTTCATACAAAGAAAGCACATATACTTTTTCTTAAAACACGACGATGAGTCAATTACTCAACAAAAAAAAAGCACTTCAAAGAATTGATAACATATAAGATTGTCTGTTGGATACCCTTGTTTTGAAAGTGAAGCTAGATACTGTACTGCAAACTATATTATTTCTCATCAAAGATAATCGTACTTGAATTCTAAATATCTACAAAGTTTTAATTTTTAAGAAATTATACTCACCTATCACAGACACCATTCAAACATAACGTGAATGGTTTCAGTTGCTGATTACTTGCAAGGCCAAGAAGCAAAGCCTAAAATGAATTATACATTTAGAATGATTCATCTATCCAAAACGAACTTGTTTCAAAAGATTAACTTTGAAAAATGAATACTAATGTTAAAAAAGTCCTGTTCTACCATATTCATAATTTATTCCCCAAGATTATCCTATCTTTGCCATTATTCAATGATTATAATGCGGTAAGAAATCCTAGATTTTTAACAAATTTCTGAAACTACAACCTTTAAAATATCTGTATTTAACGTAGTATTCGAAAAATCAAGTTGTTTCAATGCTACGACAGTAGAAAAATATTCCTTCATTTGCTGAGCACTTTCTTTATTACGACGACCCGTTTGACAACCCGCTAACCTGAAATTAAATCATATAAGATAACAAAGAAACTACAAAGTTTCATTTGTTCAAATAAGATTAAGAATGCATGATTGCACTGGTATTAAGCAAAATTAAAATATACATTGTATGGAATATTATATTCCTCTAATGAAGATACTAAAAAAATAGTAATGCAAAAATTTTTTTTACTAGTAAATATGCAGAAAATAATAATTTCTCAGCGAAAATTGATTTATTCATTTGACTAACAGCTTGAGAAACAATGTTATTGTCACTAGCATTAAAAAAACTAACGAACTTCAGTATCTCCAACTGTAAACCACCATAAATAAGCGAAGCCCACAACTTATCGATATTAATACCAGTCCCAGAGAGATTTAAAACTCGAAGACTGGTACATAATGATAGCAATTGTAGTAAATCACTGATATCCTGCATATGTTGATAATTTAAAAGTGAAACCAAAAGAAAATTAGTAATTAACTTACTTAACAAATTTTGCTATTGAATATGTTCTGTAAGAATTACATTTTGCGATATGTATGTCTACCTACATATATAGTTCTCAACCAGTTAATCTAATGATACCCGTTTATCGTGATCGAATTTCACTGCAATTCAGTTGTTACTTTTTTTTTCTGGAAATTTTCATAAAGAAAAGCATTTGCGAACCATAACATAGATAATAAAGTTGCTAATAGATCCATCATATTAATTTACACATCACAAGCGCTTACATCTTTCAAATTGTTTCCTGAAAAATCAAGCGTAGCCAGAAATTTGCAGTCAGGAATTGTGTTTGCTTTGATCCCTTGCAAAATTCCACAACATATTTGATTAACACTTTTTTCTGATAATGCACAATCAGAAAGTGTTAATGATTGCAGTGATGTCAGCTTTGATAGCAAATATGATAAAGCGACGAATCCTAGAATAAATTTCTAATAATAAGTACCGATTTGTAATTTGCAGCATTTATTTTATGAAAAATTAGAAAAGATTCTTAAATAGTTCACTAAAAAAAAAAAAAATAATAATAATAATAATGAAGTGCTAACCTTTCTTATCATCCAATATATTCTTTGAAAAATCTATCTCTTCCAGAGAAGATGTATTATTTTGTAAAGCATTTGAAAACGCAGCAATAAAATCTCTGAAAATTTTAACGAAATGATAGGCCTGAAAGTTTGTGTTTGTATTTTTTTTAAACGCATTTATATTCATATTTGTATTTTCATTAGAAATAATGATATAAAGAATTCATAAATTCGTTTCATTTTAAAGTGCTTGAAATATAGGAGGAAAGCACGCCATCTATTACGGTCTTTTAGTCTCTGCCATGCATTCATTCAGTTTAAGAGCAACTCTCCAATTTTTTATCCTCCTTTCTCTTTCAGTTTAAAATTCATTCGTGTTCAACTGTGTCTTTCGCATCAATTGTGTACCAACATGGGGTAAGGGAGGAGATGATGGAAGAAATCCTTTTAGTTAAAAACCAATTTAAGAAATACATAATATTAAAAAAAAAAAAGATGAAAACTTACTTGGGAAGATTACAATTACGAAGGACAAGTACTTTTAGAAAACGGGAATTACGAACAATTGATAAAATAATATCCACAAGATCTGAACCTAATTTGACATCATCAATGCATAGGCCCGTAAAATAACACGAATATTGACATACAGCTACAATGGGAAGCAAATCTCTGAAAATATGGTATCTTTTTAAATCTTTCCATATTATTATTATTTTTTTTTTAATTCGAAGGAGTGAACTAAATCAGACTTATTGATTGTGTAAAATTATCAAAAATCTTGCTTTATTTCACTGAAAATGACTTCGGAAACCTTAACTTGAATAAATCCGTCATAACTCAAGTTATAGGACATTAAGGATTTAACATGGTGTGAATGAATGCAAAATCACCTTGGAAGCAAATGAGTGAAATCATCTAATCTTAAGATATGAATTCCATGGGTAGCATATATTTTTTCAACATCCTGAAAAAAGAGTCGAATATCCAAAGTAATTTCTATTAATTCTGAGATATAAGTCAGAACAGAAAAAAAAAAAGAATATATGAAGCAAAAATCTTACCCAAACAACTTCATCACGGAATGGCTGATCATAATAATCACAAAGGGCAGCGTAAGATCTACGAAAATTATGACATGGCAGATATGGTCGACTACTGGGCAGAAACCAAAATTCATCGTTTAAATCATTTGGGATTAATTCCAAAAAATTCCTGCATGTATTTTATAAATAGTAACATTACAAGACAAAAGAATATGAAGAGCAGTTCTTTTATCATAATTCATAAGATGCCGGTGGTAATAATAAATATCAAATATATTTCATTTTTCAATTAAAAACGTAAAATTTATAATAAATCTTTCGACAAATTTTTTTAATATACCAAATCACTGGTATATAAAAATTTTTGTAGACAATTTTTATAGACTTTATATACCTTAAGTTCTGGTTAATATCCGGGAAGTAATGTTTAAGAGAGGAAAGAACAGAAAGAGCAATGTTTTTGGAACCATGTTCCAAACGAATGAAAATGCGTCTTTTGCCAAAAAAACTTTCATCGAGGCTAAAGCACACCTGAAAAGATTATTTTGGAAAAAAATAGTAACATTAAAGATGAAAATGGTCAATAAGCTAATAAACAATAATTTTTTTAAAATATGGCAATACACTGCTCTTCACTAGTTGATAAATCTCTGCGACTTTAATATTAATTGACAGCATCAACTTAGAATATTTCAATAACAATTTTAGCATTCTGAAATATTATGTAATTCTGACATTCACAATCTTAATTATTGAATTCATTAGCTCAATGTGCATAAACAATATCTATATATTCAATAGATTTTTTCAAAACTTCATTAAATAATGATTTACTGCTTTATACAGGTGAAAAATGATGGTAAATAATTACTTCATTATCGTTGATGATTTGAATGACACGTATTGACAAGATATGAAAAGTTCGATCAATCTTCAACGAAGATGGTGTTTTCCCATGTAAAATGAAAACTCGAAATTTTGATAATGCAAAGATTCGATTTTCAAATTTATCTGTTTTTGTACCACATTCTACATTACATACCAATCGACAATCCCAAAACTTTGATCCGAATATAGAATTACATTTCTCTATAATGATTAAAAATACGATTTAATAATGTAACCAGTTTTTTCTAGCATTTCTGGCATCAAAGAAGAAAAAAAAACTAATACACAATCAATATCTGTTCATCTAATATTTTCACTATTCTCTTTTTATAAAAATTAACTAAATAGTAATTGTTGTTTTTTAAGTAATTGTATAAGTAATTATTAGTAAAAATATGAAATTTCCATAGCTCTTGATAATTTTAAGACAAAAAATCTTAAATATAAAATTTCAGTTTCAAAGTTAAATGAATGAAAGTGCATAATCTATTTGCTTCTCTTTTACAATTAAAAAAAATATTATAATACCTTGAATATAGCTGCATAATTCGGCATGTACACCTCGTGATAATGACATGATTCCCAGCCTTTACATATCCATTTCCTTCACACCGCTATACCTACCTTACAATCTAAAATATTTTTATAAAATTATACGAGAACATCTGAAGGAAATACAATGATACAAGGAGAGCCAAATCGATGATGTTTAGAAAAAACAGGTAACTTGCTTTTTCGTTTATCCATAGCATTGGGTAAAATAAAGTAAAATAATACTCTTTTTACTCTTTTTTTTGTTTATCGTATTATAGCTACTTAAATAAAAAAGTAAAACGTCTATTCAACAAATCAGATATTAAAAAAAAAAAATACTTCAAAAATATCTTAAATATTTTACTTATGTGCGCTACCTAGGCATTCGCAGGAAAAAACGTAAGCCAAGAAGGAATAAATTAGAACATGCATGTAAACAATGCAATGTGAATATTTACAGGATCGGGAAAAATATTTAAGTGAAATATTCGGATATTCAACATTAACGTGATACGTGATATTTGATCATTGCGATAGAAAACAGCAAAAAATATATACTCGCAACACAGTAACATATTAAAAGAAAAGGTGAAAAGTATAATTAGGTAAACTGATAAGAATATTATCATTTCACGGAATTAGGAAAATACATAAGGATATTCGAACATCTGACGTTATGAAATAACGTGCAACACATGACCATTTCGATGGAATAGGAAAAAAATATATTCATAACATGGAAATATATCAAAAAAAGCCGAAAAGTATGCTTAGGAATATAATAATACCTCCAATTATCACAATTAATACGGCAAACTGATAAGAAGATTATCACTTTTCCCTCGTTATCAGCAAGATTATATTCCAATTCATATCATTTTTTTCCTCTCTTCCATTATACGTAAACTATACGTTATCGTCGTATCCTCACGCCTTACATACTACAATCTCTAAGAGTATCAAATTTCAAGAATATCACGTTACCGGAAATTCCAATATTTTTCGCGTGTAATATTTCAAGTTATACGTGATATACGTAAACTACACGTTATCTCTGCATCCTCCTATCTTATACACCATAACCCTCAAGAATATGACGTTTCAAGAGTATCACGTTACCGAAAATCCTCATATTTACATTTTAAAATCAACTTCATTTTTTCATACTATTCTCATTTCCTTACTTCCTTAGTTTTTTCTCATGTCTACTTCCTTCTAAAAAATTTGCTTATTTAAAAGAAAATTGAAAAAAGGAAAAAGAAATATCGATAATCTTTATCTTATCGATATTTCCTCTTTTTTTTTCCTAATTTCAATTTCCGTTTAAATAAGTAAATTTTTCGGCAGTAAATCAAAGTACACCTTCCAGAAGAATCACGTTGTCCGAAACTTCTACACTTTTTACGAGCAATATTTCAAGTTTCACGTGACATACGTGAGCTACACGTGTCCCTGCAACCTCCACTTCTGTATACCATAATCCGTAAACCCTTTACATCACTTACTCTCGTCTCCCATTTCGGTGTGTCATCACAGGAAGATAGCTGCAGAATTCATATGAAGCTGACTGTTGCAACGCTATTTCGGTAGGAATGCATTTTATTTTAGACGTACAAAATTTTACATTTCCACGTTTTTTTCTTTTTTTTTTTTCGTGATTTAGGACTTCGTTTATAATAATTAAATATCACTATGGTTGCTTACGTCATTTTCACGTCAAGATTTCGTACGTCTAAAATTAAATGTAAATTGCTTTGGACTGGGATTTCCGGGAAGTTCTTTTTTTCTGTCTTGTTTTTGATTGATGAATTGAAGTGAAATATTTTCATGATACACATATATATTTCTTCATCGATTGTAAAGTTTGATCTGTTCCGATTTTCCCATGTATTTACTAAATCTCAAATCTTAATTCTCTCTCTCTCTCTCTCTATTTCTTTTGTATGGGCAAAAATAGCTAGCTAGCAACATTTCTGAGAGAAATTATTGATCGTTTAGATAAGTTCTTTGATGATCGAAAAATGTTAGAATTAGGTGGAATTGTTTAGGTTATTTTTCATTCAATCCATAGCTTTAACAATCTTCAAGAAGTGTGCTACGCTTTACATAAAATAAATCATTTCTTATTAAATAGTTATGCATGGAAATTCATGTGTTTGCGATTTGTACATTTGCGACGTACGTGTGTTTTCACTCGCATAAGCATATTTTTCTCATTCGAATATGCATGCTAATTTGATTGAATGATAATAATTAATATATTTTAGTATGAAATTTCACTTGTTATGATAATATCTTACAGTGAAGTTCGATGGCATTGAAAAGATAAAATGTCATTTAAATGGCCATGGCAGTATGAATTTCCACCATTTTTCACGTGAGTTTTATACGTTATCGAAAAAAATGAAAGAGAAAATATGATTAAGAAAAGATTCATTACCAGTTTCTTTTTAAGGATAGTGATGAAACGAATTTTTAAGTTATCAATATCCAATTTAAATTTAATATTTCATAAGCAATTTAAAGAAATAAATAATTGAATCTATATCCGGCAACAAGATGCTTACCTTATACTTCTCTTACGTTGATTATTTCTTTGTAATGATGAAAATTTTCAAACTATTCGGAAAAAGAGTTGTTGATAACTGCCATTATCACCTTTAAACTCTTAAAACTCATTACCTCGATTGTTTGGTTTTTTCTACAACTTTTGTTTGATGCTAAATTTCAGGCTTTAAAGCCAAACAGATAAATTTCAAGCAAATTTCCTTACTTCTGTTATATTCATTTTATTTTAGCTTGCAAACTACTTTGGTAACTCGTGAAAAACAATTAGAAGCTTGGAGTCGATTGGTCGTTGATTATTGCCAATTTCATAAGATTTATACAGTAGACTTGGCAGACATATCAAATTCAGAGTTGTTCGTTAATAGTACCCTCAACCGCAAATTGTCATTGGAAGGTGTACGAATAGTGTTCGATTATCTTGAACATACAAGTTAGTGATATTAGCAATATTTTGTTTTCAAGCTGCGTCTGTTTTTCTGAAAATAGAACTTTCTCCAAGAAATTTTAAAATAATGGTGGACCATTTCCTCATTATCTTCCAAAAGATAGCCATAAGGAAACGGCTAGCATTATTCAGTGCTCCTTTCGTTGATCTTTTGTTTAGAATAAAATAATTTTTTGAAAATTACACTAACTGGAATTGATTTAAAATCCTTCGTAATATCTTTATTTTAAAATTATACTTGTCGTAATTTTGATGAATTCAAAGGATGCAACGATCAATGATTGGACGAAAAATTTGATTTACAGGACATATCGATTGGTTAGATAAAAATAAAAATCGTTGTCACATCTATTGGAGGCGGCCAGAAGAGTGGGCTATATTAATATACGAGTGGGCAGTGAGTAATAGTTTACTTAACACTCCCTGTACTCTATACGAAATAACACAAGGCGACGACGTTACACAGGAATGTCAGTTAGATACATATCTTTTCCTAATTTCATTTCCTAACCATAAACTTCCATAACATTATAGAGAGAGAAAAAGATTAAAGATTAGAGTTATAACAGATAGGGTATAAGATATTTATTTATAGGTGATGTGTAAGGTGATGAGGTAATGTGTAAACAATGAGAGAAGTGAGGAGAGAATTTGTAACGATCGTATATATGATTTCGAGAAGCAAAATTGAATAGAAAAGGAAATCAAGAAATAATTTGAGTATTGAAAGACTGAATTTCGATTTCGTACGAGGTGCTCTTTAATAGTAAAAAGAAGAAAAAAACGTTCGGTTAATTTAATAGGTTCGAAAAATAGGTGTGGAAAGTTTTAGATGAATTTTCTTTCTTATGGAAAGAAATTTTTTCGGTAAGAATAAGAAAAAAAAAAAAACTGTTCGTTTCAATTGTAGCTTTTTACGGTCTGGATAAAGACGTATTGTTGAAATCGTTGGCAGTTCTCGTTGAACAGCGTCGTGCTCAGTTATTGAATATTGGAACCGGCACAGAAGGCGTAAAATTTCTCCAATAGAACGAGTCTGTAAGTCCCAATTTTAGCATTTCTGAACGAAAAATTTCTTGCAAAAAATGATCACATAGTTCAGGATTAGCATGTGATTGAATGGAAGTAAACTTTTTAGTTCATTTCATTACAGAAAAATGATGAATGGAACTGATTGCTCGCTGAAAAAAAAAACGGACAACAAAGTAAGTTGAATAGTTTAGAAGTGAAAAGAAAAAATTAAAATTGATAGTTAAATTGTTTGGGAACAAGGAAAAAAAATAGTGATATTACCATAATCTGAACACTTAACTATCTTTTCAAAAATGATGGCTCAAGTATTCAGGGAGTGATAATAATATAGTAAACATTCTTCCTGTGTATGCTTCTTTTTATTGTCCATCATTCTTTGCCATATTCTTATAACTGTTGCTTTTCTTTTTTCAGCTTATTGCTGTAAATCATACGGGTTTCGGTTTTTTAAGCAATAAAGAAATAATTGAAGAAGGTGATACTGTGATTATCTATGTTAATTACGGGACATCTTACGCGGTGGAAGTGAAGCGTGGTCTTATTCTCACAATGCGATATGGTGCTTTAAAGCATGAGTATCTTATAGGAAAACGGTTAGTTAAATTTAGGATATTAGATTAAAGTCAGCTAATCACTTCACTATAGCTGTGAAAAATGTTTAGAAGTGACGATTTGCTCAATATCATGTCACATCAGAATATTATCTAAAGTTAACTGTACTTATGTTAATATTTCAGTTACTCTTATTTGATGGTGGAATAATCTTTATAAATTGAAATTGGAGTTTTTGGTGAAGATAATTACTTATTCATTTTTCTTTCTAGTTATGGATCTCGTATTAGTGCTACAGCAGGTTATGTTTATGTGTTACGTCCTAATGCAGAAATGTGGACACGTGCTTTACTTCGGCGGACACAAATTATTTATACACCCGATTGCGCGCTAATTCTGATGTTATTAGATGTCAAACCGGGTTCGGTAGGTTTCCATATATTCAGAAATTTCTTTATTTTAGAATAGCTCACAAAGTTAATCAATGATTATCAAAAATTATAGATAGTTTGTGAATGTGGAACGGGAAGTGGTTCGCTTTCACATGCACTAGCAATGGCCATTGCGCCTACAGGACATCTGTATACGCACGATATTGAAGGGACAAGAGTCAAACAGGTCGAACTTGAGATGATGGTTAGTGTTATTGCAACAAATTAGGTCATTTTCTTTAACCGTTATTGTAGACTCGTGAGAGTGAGACTAAATAACTAGATAATTTCTTTTATTATTTCTTCAACTTTTAATTTTATTAAAAAATTTATAGAAGCATGGATTAGGTGAAATTACAACGTGTGTGCATCAGAATGTTATCGAAGATGGATTTTCCGTAGAGAATATATGTGATGCGGTCTTTCTTGATCTTCCCGCTCCGTGGATTGCAATAAAACACGCAAAACGTGCGCTAAGTCAGGTACATGGTGGACGTGTAGTCAGTTTTTCTCCTTGCATTGAACAGGTATTTTATTTTTACCGGCGGAAAATAATCTGGATAACGGGCTTTTTTTTTTCAAACGGAACGAAGGAAAGGATTCAGCATTCAATAGAGCTGTGTTTCAGATACAGAGAACATGTAATGCTCTCCAATACGAAGGTTTTGTCCAAATCAATACTGTGGAGTTAGTGCCGAGAAAACTGAAAGTAATTATTTTTGTTTGTCTTAACATCTGTTCTTTCAATTTGTTATTATTGCTCCCATGACGAACTGAAAATAGAGCAGATGGGAATTTTATATATTGAATTTGGTCACCCAGTTGGTTTAGAGTTTTTTATAATTTGTTTGATCTTTTTGGTACATATATTCTAATGGTTAGAATTACATTCCTTGCTTGAATTGAACGAGAACGATTTCTAGAAGAACAACAGTTTGAATATTTGTTTGCGTTATGACCGCTGAATCTCAACATATTTGATGATTAAAGTGTTTTTGATCTCACGATTGTTCCGATACTCTCTTCTTTTGAAGAAGTCCTTTAGATTATCTTCAGCATAGTACTGAGTTGATTGAATCTTAATATTAGTGAGGAGATACTTGTGCCATATGTAGCAATGAAGGTACTGCTTCCTAGTATCTTTGTATGAAAATGCGAAAGATGATTGGATCTTTTCAAGTGCAGTATCTATTTATTTCGATGATGCCAAATTCTGAGGAATAATTTTATCGACAGTATTCATCTCAGTATCGGGATCTTTAAATTCGCTTTTCATTATCCACTGGCACTGACTCAAAATAATGGAAATATTAAAGGGACTTTAGGAGAGGAATTGAATAAGATAACTGGAAAATATGAGGAAACTAAAAGATTTTGTGCGTAAAATAACACTTCATTTTATACTAACATTGATTTGAATTTTTATGAAATGAAATGAGTGTAACAATGTATTTCATCCTATATTGGTAATATCCAACCTACGTCACTTTCTCTGCTGTAATGACATAACTAGATTAGGATATGTCAATATGTCAAATAGCAATATTTTTAACATATACAACTTTTTCTTTTAAATATACATTTATATTTTTTTGTTTATTTTTTTCTAAATGTACATTTTTATTTCTATCTTTTTATTCTTTTTCTTTCAAAAATCAGATTTTATATGGTTTAATTTCATGTGTGTGATATAAATATGGATACGTTGAAATCGTTCAATACACGAAACATTCCTGTTGACAAGAAGAGACCTTCGCAAGATAATGGAAGCGAAACAATGGCATCAAAGAGGCCTAAATTGGAAGATGATACGGTTGGTATGAAATCCGAAATGCAATGCCTGATGAAGGAAAATAATCACAAGTGCTCTACATCAGCATTACTTCCATTTCCAGCAGCACAACCAACACATACTGGTTACATCATTTCGGCAACGTTATTGCCATCGATATTATCATAATTGTATCTAAAACGTTGTCTTTGTATGTTTAGTTTTGCTACATTCTTTTATGAATTTTAAATTTAAAATCTTAGAGTTTATTTCATTTAACAAATTCTTCATGGTATTAAAATCATTGCCTATGTATGACAATAGCTTTTTTATTACTCATGTAGGAATTTGCATAATTGCAATATTCTAATATCCATCCGGTGATTTTTTCTTACTATTATTTACTTTTTTTCTCAAATTTGTAATGATTGTTAAAGTGTTTTTAAAGAATAACAGATGATTGTTATTATTATACAGTGCAGTAATATTTCTATATTGACTAAATTTTTTTTTTTTTTTATTCATCATAGCTGTCTTCTTTGCTTTATCATTATTTGATTTATATTTTAATGTATTGTAATAATTCATTTAGGAATTATTGTTGAAGTATCATTTTTAATTATTGGGAATGTTTAGAAAGAAGTAAATTTTTCGAATATAAAACTATTTGATGTAAATAGTTTTTGAATAACTAATTTGATGTAAATAATTTTTGAATAAATTAGTTTGACGTAAATGATTTTTGAATAAGCTAATTTGAAATAAGTAGTTTTCGAATAAGCTGTTATGACGTAAATAGGTTAAATTATGCATTAATTATTCACTCTAGCATGCTTTTCGTCATGAATATAATTGTATATTAGCTACACATGGAAGAAGGTTTGTAATTTATTTACTTGTGATAAAAAATAATTATTATTTTTTTGGCTCAATATTTAGATCAAAATAATTTCTAAACATTTTCCCATTAATTTGGATGGAATTTCATTACTTGAAATATTCAGAACTTTGAACGCTATAACAATTTTTGAATCGTTGTTTCTCTATATTTTTATTCACTTAGACCATTATTAATCCAATTTTTTTTTCTTTTTGTACATCGATAGATTTAATTAATTAGTTTGGTTTGTTAGAATTTTATTTCATAAAATGTTCATAAAGTTAAGAATGCCTTTTTTTTTTTTAAACTGTTTTTGAAGTAAAAAAATTTCGGGGTAATACTTATCTTTATGGGATATTATTTTTGTTTTTTTTCTTTTTTTATTGTGATGTGTGTTTATTTTGCTCGTAGTTATATTATTGGGTTTTTTATTTTTATTTTTATTTTTTTATAATGCAGTAAGAAATATAATGTTTTTGTTGTTTTTGTTACTGTTATTGTTATTATCATATTCTCAGCACAAAGCAAAGATGGAAAATTTCACAATTCGAAATAGATTTTTAGATATCTGATGATCGGATTATATATTCATCGAAAATTCTTTTTTCTTTTTGTTCAGTGAAAAACATAAAATAAAATATAACATTCGTAGTGATAGTAATTGATGAAATATAATGAATAAAACTAATAATATGCTCACAAAATGATAAGCAAATTATTAATTTATTTATAAATTAACAAAAGAATAAATTTACAAAATAAATTATTCCAAATGATAAATAATGTACTGTTAGTATTTTCTCGGATTATGAAATGAATAATTTTTATTTCAGTTTCTCATATGTAAATTTCGGTGATATTTCATATAAATCAATGGTAAATTTATCAATTTTTGATGAGAAAAATTTGAGATATTTTCCAAAATTTTTCTTATCATTCTTTTCTGATATCTTTTATTATATTTACTAATATATTAACTCTTTTATAATTAATTTAATCGTATGCTTCAATAATCTTATAGTATTTGCCATTTTGCTAACAATAACTTCTTTATAATCAATAGTTGCATACTTGAATACTAAAATTTTATCACTAAATTTCATTCTTTTTTACAATATCTTCTTATTTTACTAATATTAGGAAAAATAATATGAAAAAATAGTTCGAAAAATGTTTTAAAATTGATAACTGCATATTTCAGCATTATAACCTAATTTGCTAAATTCTTATTTCTTATTTTTTTTTCTTTTAAATTATTTTATTAATATTATCATATTTCAATATTATACTTATCGAAAAAAGTTTTTTTTTTTCTATTTAATCAGTAATTGTATATCAAATTACTTGTTAAACTGATGATAGCATATTTCTTAACATTATACTCAATCCATCTTTTACCTTTCTCACCTTTTTATTCGTACTAATAATCAATTAATTTCTAATCGATAATTAACTATAATTAACTGCTACTGTGGTGTTGATTCTATCATTTATATACTTGATCTAATTAAAATATGCCAAAGATATATCTAAATTTTCTTTTGCAATAAAACGCGAAAAAAAAAAAAATCGATATTCAAACGAATCAATAATTGCATATTTTAGCAATAATTATTTATTTATTCTTTTTTTTCAATTTCTTATCAAATTTAAAAGTAATTAAATTATTGATATTAATAATTTTAAAGTTGGTCCCTTTTTTTTTTCTTTTTCATTTTACAATCAAAAATTTTTGTTTATTCTTTTTTCTTTCTTACAACAAACTTTTGTTATCTTCTTAGAATTCTCTCTTTCTCCTACTATTATTATTACTACTAATATAATAGATTTGATTTATTGAGAGCAATTTCATCCATCCATCCATCTATTCATTTAAACTTAGCAAAATAATATAATTTACCTATTTATCGATCGATCCGAACATAAAAAAAAAAAAAAAAAAAAAAAGGTAAATTCTCACCTGCTGAGCAACACTCAAACTCTTTTCTCATTTTACCTAATTTTCTCTCCTCTTTCTCTTTCTCTTCATTTTTTACCTTTCAAATTTTCCACTTTTCCTATTCAATATTTTTCATCATTCCAACATATGATTTTCAGTAATTTTATTAATCTTGTAAAAAAAAAAGTGTAATATAATAGTAATATAGTTATTGATTAATATGTAAAAATTTCCAAAAAATTATTTACCTTTGAATAAGTTTGTAATTTTTAAAGTTTAAATTTAAAAAGAATAAGAAGTAGACGAAGGTTGGTAAAATTAATAGCAACAGTAGTCGTAATTGTAGTAGTAATACGAATACGATTATTGATTAATTTAGAAAAATTTCATTATTCTTGTCTTTGTTGATAAAAATTGATAATTTTTAAAATTTAAATTAAAAAAAACGAAGATAAATGGATATAAAATTAATGGCATTAGTAGTATGGTTATTGAGTAATATATAAAAATTTTGATGTTTTTATTTTTTTTTAATAAAGGTTTTCGTATTTTTTAAAATTTAAATTTAAAAAAAAAAAAGAAGAAGAGGAAGGGATATGAAATTAATTATAATTTGTTATTATAGTACAATTTGTGAATTAATATATAAAAATTTTATACCTTCATCTTCTTATAAAATTGTAAATTTTTAAATTTAAACAAAAAAAAAAAACGAAAATGAAAAAGAAATGTAAAATCACGATTTGAAAATGATATGTTAATAAAAACATTTGAGAAATTGACTTTGAATTTTCGTTTTTTTTTCTCATTCTTATAGATTAGCTGAAATATATTTTGTTTCTTTTTTTTTTTTTACTATTTTTCATTTATTTGCATTTTTATTACTGATTAGAATAATTTATTTTAAGTTAATTAAATTAATTTCATCATTAATAGTTGTATCAAATTATGCAAAATAGCATTGCTTTATTAATTTAGAGTAATTAATTATGTTTATGGGTGTTGCGTAGATAATGTTTATGTATGTCATAATGATATTAAAAAATTATTATTAAATTAATTATCGAAAAAAAAAAACAAAAAACGAAATGAATTTATGCCATTTATTTAATGAAAAAAAATAGGATAATAATTTTACTAATTGTTACTTAATATCTATTAATATCGATAATTTTTCAAATAATTTTGATCAGTGCTTGTTTGTTTATTTATTTGTCTGCTTTTTATTTTTTTGTTTACTTTTCTGTTTCTCGTTTATTTGTTTATTTATCTGCCCCTTGTTTTTTGTTTATTTGTCTACTTACTTCTTTTTTTGTTTGCTTGTTTATTCATTTATTTGTTTTTTATTATTTATTCTTTTATTTATTTGTTTATTTGCTTGGTTTATTTGTTTTTTATTCCTTTATTTGCTTACTTGTTTGTTTATATTTGTGCATATATCTATATACATGTATTTATATTTCGTCTTTGTACTCTTTTATTTGTTTGTTTATTTGTTTGCTTGTTTGTTTATATTTACGCATATGTACTCATATTTTATATTTCATATTTACACTCGTTTATTTGTTTGTTTGTTTATATTTTTGCTCGTTTATTTGTTTCCTTATTTACTTATTTACTTATTTGCTTGTTTATATTTATGTAAATGTACACATATATTTATATTTCATATTTATTTATTTATATTTATTATTCTCTTTCCTAATTTATGCATTAATATTATTATACAATTCATCTTTCCATCTCTCAAAATTCGTTTCTAATAAAATTAAAATTATGATATATTTATTTATTTTTAAAAACTTCAAATATTTTATTTTATTTATTTATTTATTTGTTAAAACTTCAAATATTTCATTTTATTGTTTACTGAATTAACGTAAAAATTACGAACATATTGATTTCTATCAAAGTTCAAGTTTTTTTAATTTTTTTTTTTCAAAAATTGCAAAATTCAAACAAATAAAATTACACACATATACAATCTCCCAATTTTCCCATTCCCGTTCTTTCGCAGTCGTTATCATTATCATTATCATCATCGTTGTTTGATCTCTTTTCTAATCTAAAAAATCTGTTGAGCATGAAATGTTTGGAAATATCGATACGATTGATCTTGTTGATTTCCCAGAGAAGAAAGATCTAATTGAACGATCGATCTGGGATTGGATTCTAAATTTTTATGATCGTATAAATCGATGATGAGAAATAATAAATCATTTTTGTCCATCATTAAATTTCCCAACTATTTCGTTTTTTTTTTTTTTCTTTTTTTTTTTTTCACATTTCTTTCATTTCATCCAATCAAATAAATATGAAATAAATCAGTAAACAAGTAATTAAATGCGAAAATAAACAAAAAAAAATAAATTCATATTTGTTTATTTGTTTATGCATTTAGCATTGTTGTTTATTTTATCAAATTTATATTATTCATAAATTTAATTAAATATGAACGAAATATTTGATTTATTTTAATAATATTGATATTTAAACTTATTCTATTTAAAAATTTTTTTCTCTAAAATATATCCATTTGACAAAAATTTAACAAAAATTTTTTGATCAATTTTACAAACTCATACTATTTATTTGAAATTTCGAAATATCAAATAATTTCATTATTAAAGTAATCAAATATTATAGTAGATATACAAATGATTGAATTTTTTTTTTGGCTTATTATCCTAAAAATACAAGAAATTTCGAAACTTTTTGTAAACAAATAATTATCAATTTTAACTTATTATCATTAAAAATAATTTTAATTTAAAAATCCCTTAGTATGAAGTTTTTTAGTTTTTTTTGATAAACGATAATTTTTTCGTTGAAATTGATAATCAATCATCATAACATATTTACTCATGTTTACGCTTTAAATAATTTGAATCATATTCATCTCTAACTTTACTACTTTTTTTCTAATCATTAAATTTTCTTCCTTCTTGTTTTGATTATACATTTTGTATGAAAAGCCAAATTTTGCAGTATCAATAATCATAGGTCAAAGTTCACACGGATCGATAATTGCAATGTGTTTCGATAACTTCACAGAAGAGGAAAGCTATTCAATATACACACATATCGTAACATCATCTATCATTTGTCAATGACTGACAATTTTTCGCTGACCTTTGATCCCCAGATTTATTGATATGATCAAAGTTGACAATCTCCACTACTGCTATAGTTTCTAGTGTAATTTCTAAGAAAGTTAAGCCTAGAAAAAGCTATTCAAATGCATATATCATATCATTTGCCAACGATGAATACTTTTGATGACCTTTGACCCAGAATTTATTGGTGCAATTAAGTTTCAGCTTTCGTCGTTCTTGTATCACCTAATACAATAATAATCAATTAGTTATCAAAAGAAATAAATTTACGGGATATTTAATCAATTAGAAGTTTTGAATTTTTCCTAGAGCTTAATTAAAATTATCATTTATCACTTTATTTGATTAACACTGTTTACTTTGAAGATTAAATTAATTAAGTTATAAGAAAATAAGAATAAAAAAATTAATAATTATTATTAAATTGTTAAAAAAAACAAAATTAACAATTTTCGTTAATTGGAAAATGGAAAACAAATTGAGAACTATTAATGAATTGCACAAAAAAAGTCTAATTAATTAATTGATTGTTTCGAAATGGAAATATTTGAATTGGAAAAGCCAATAAATATTGATTTTTGTTTGAAAATTTTTTACCGAAGCAAATTTTGAACAAATTATCATAATAAACATTTAAATTTCACGAATATTATTTTAAAAAAAAAAAAAATCTGTCAATATATATTATTTATTATATTCAAGTTCTTATATTATGCAGTAATTATGTTCGGAATATTTAAATTAATTATACTGATTTCCGGAATTTCTTATTCATGGAAATTGGAAAATGATAAACATTTTATTGTTGCAATTATTTATGATTACTTGTCCAATAATGGTATTATTTTTTGTTTTCTTTCAAATTGATTACTTGTATGAATTCAATGTAATTTCAATTTTTAAATTTTTCAAATTCATTTTTTATTCAAATTTTCAATTAACTTTCTTCCTATTTGAATAAGATGATTATCTTTTAAGGCAAAAATTCATAAATGTTTTCCCATTTTATTAGTTTTGGTTTAAATAAAACCATTACATTAAAAGAAAAAAATTTAAAGCAATTTTTTTTTTAAATTTAAGTTCAAAAAAAAAATTGAAATTAATAATAAAATGTAAAAAGTACATGATATTTTAAAAGATCATTTTAATTCAACTAAGAAAATTAGTTTTCAAATACTTTGCATTAAATTTTTAGCAAAAACAAAAAATTTTTTTGAAAAATCCTAAAATTAAACTTACATTAAAGTGTTTACATGTTGTTGTGAGCAAGTTATTAATTTCACGAAATTATTAACCAAGAAAAAAAATGAAAAAAAAATGTAAAGTTAGATAGTAATTTAGAAAAATGTAAATTAAATTCTTCCAAATGATGAATTCTTTTCAAATTTGTCAAGATCAATATCAATTAAATTAAGCTTGATTTGTCATTTTTTGACCATAAACAAGGCGGAATTAGTAATTAGAAAATATCAATTAAAGTAAGCTTGATTTGATCATTTGATTATTTCGAAAGAAGAATTATTAATTAGAAATATCATCAAATTCATATATTTTATGGTAATCTAAAAATGCTTGATAATAAAAAAAAAAAAAAAAGAAAAGAAAAATATTGATAATAACAATGATAAATGATTATTGATTGAATAATGAAATGTAAAATTGAAAAATGAAAATTCGAAATTAGTTTTAAAAAACAAGAAAAAAATTTAAAAAAAAAAAGAAAAAAAATAACAAAACGAACTTTTTTTCCCATTCCATTGTTACACCGAAATTTTCGAAACATTTTAAAGTCCTAATTTTTTGACAGTTTATTGTTTAAAAAAAAAAAATTAGTTTTTAAAAATGAAAGAACTATTGTTTGTCAAATTTCTTAGAACAACATTAGGAAAATCAATTTTTGAAAAGAAAAAAAATTATGATTCACTGAAATTAGTAATTTTTTTTCTTTTTTTTATTTATTGCAATTAATTTGCAAATTTTAATTTCTGCTAATTGAAATGTTTCACATAAAACTAAAATTTTATTAGTTCTCGTAAATTTGTAAGTTTTAAACACCAAAGAACATTAATTTTTAAATTCAAAATAATAATGAAAGTAAAATCAAAATTTCAGTGAATTTCTAGTTTTGCATTAAGAAATTTGATTTTTGAAAATTCACATAATTCATGAAAATTGTTAGTTTTTCAAAAACACATTTCATTAATTGTATTTGATGAATTTATAAATTTGAATTTTAATAAAAACAAATGTTTTTAGGATAAAATAATTTTATTACATATATATATCTATTCTTTTTCAATAATAAATTATGCATTCGTAGAGATTCAAAAAAAAAAAAAAAAAATTAATTAAACTAATTAGTTTTTCTCATTATTTGTCATCATCTTCAGGGGATAAACAGAGAAGAGAAAATATTTTCAATTTTCATATTACTCTCAATCTATCTTTTTAATCAATAATATAAATTTGGTAAAAATAGGGATAAAAAAAAAGAAATAAATAAATCCAGTTTAGTTTACACATTTTAATTATTTAAGTCAAATAAATTAATTATTTTTTCAGTTTTGTTTGTTTTTTTATTCCTTCAATTTATCGATTAATCGGTTTGATAAAAATTTTAAATTTAAATTTATACTAGTCCATATTTAAGATCAAAATTTAATGGTCAATCATGTTTCATCATTTTGCTTAATTTATTGACTGATCAGATTTTTTAATCAAATTTTAAATTTTAATTTAGCTATCCTATTTTTATAATGAAGCATACTAATTGAAATTATGTAATCAAAATTTATAGATTGTTTCGTACTGAAACATTTTGTTCAATTTATCGATTGATTGGCTTGGTCAAATTTTAAATTTTAATTTATAATAACGCGAATTTTTGATCGAAATTTATTAATTAGTATGTAGCGAATTTTTGTTATAATTTTTGGATATACTACTTTATGATTGGAATTTGAACACTTTTTATGGTCTTGTTACTTTAGGGATAATTTTCATGGCCAAGAAATGTTTTGTGAAAATATGAAAGAGAAGGACAAAACAAGAAGTTGGCCAAGAGATGAGAGGTCAATAAAGGTTAAAAAATCGAGAAATATTGGGATGATCAAATAGGTTGACCTAATAGTTAAAGGTTAAAGTTAAAAAGTAGCAAAAAAAAAAAGAAAAAAATTACTTCTCAATTTTGTATAACTACATATTATTTACGAAAATTTAAAATTATTATTAAAAAAAGTTTTCAAAGTATCATTGAAATAAAATTTCTTTCATTCCTTTTTTTTTGCATTTTAAAATTATCATTTTATGTTTCCAATATTTTTAAATTTATCATTTCATGTCATTTCCAATACTTTAAAATTATCGTATCATATTATTTTCAGTATTCCAAAATTTTCATTTCATATTATTTTTTCCAATATTTTAATTTCCTTTTTATGTTTTTGTTTATCATCCTTTCATATTTATTTATAATATTTTGAGATTATTATTTCATATTATTGTTGAAATTTTACATATCATTAGTCTATTATAATCTAAATGTAATATATTGAAATTCATTTCTTTTATATTTCATATTTGCTATTACTAATTAATCAATGAATTGCTCATTTAATTAACCCTTTGATCAATCAATGAATCAATCAGTTCATCAACTAATCCAAAAAAAGAAATATTTTCTGATTGCTTAGAAAAAAAACAAAAATTTTATGATTTAATCAAAAAATGTTTTTTTTTCTTTTTGCTGTTCATGGATCAATTAATCGACTGATTGATTGAATCAATTGATCGACTGACCAATTCATTGATTAATTAGAAGGGTTAATTAAATGAGTATAACACTGATTGATTAGCAATATCAAATGTAAAATGGAAGACAAAAAAATTAAAAAAATAGCAGTCAATTAATTAATTAATTAGAGATCAATCAACATTTTCGTGTCAACCAGCAAAACTAGTACTATATTAATTAATTAAATAATTAGCATTACTATCTTTTTTTATTTAATGTATGCACAAAAATCATCTTTCAAATTGCATCATTCTCGAATTCATTTAGATAATTATCAGTTAGGAAATATCGATTAGGAAAATCGTAAAATAATTTTGCATGCATGCAAATTATGCATGCAAATTTTGCAATATGCCTTCCTATCTTTCCAATAATTAATCCCTCAATTTTCATAATTTAGTATACAAATTAGGCATTTCCGTTTCTCTTAGACTACTTAAAATATGCCTAATATTAAGATCGATAGATGGAGTTTATAAGAAAATAGGCCTAAACCTAGGTCTACGCCTAGGCCTAGTAACAGATCAAAGTTCGATGATAATAGATGGATGAATAGACATTTGTTTAGACAATAAAGTGTCAAAAATCAGTCAAATATTTAAATTCAAACAAATCAAACAAATTTATATATGCTAAAAAGGTCTATAATATTAAGATCGATAGATTGATTATAAGAAATAGGTCCAAGCCTAGGCCTAGGCCTAAGCCTAAGAGCAGATTAAAGTTCGATCATGATGAATAGATAAACAAGCATTTGCCTAAGTAAACAAAAATGTCAAAAGTGGACAAATATTTGAATTCAAACAAATCAATATGTATATATATATATATGTATAGATAGTAAAAAATAAAAATTAACTGTCAATCTTAACAATTTTTCAATTCCAAACTTTTTAATTTTCTACAAATAAATAAATGATTATACCTAAAAATTTTTAGTAAAAAGGCCTATTTATCATGAATAAAAGGGCAATTGAACTTTTTTTTGACCTTTTTTCTTATTTATTTTTACATTCTTTCTTTTTTTTTTTTTTTTTTGTTCGTTTATTTTTGTTTTTCTTTCTTTCTTCTTTCTTTTGGCTAATCTAAACTAAAAACTAAGCTAACAAAATGAAATGAACAAAAAAAAAAAAAAAAAGGAAAAATTCGAAATGAAATCAGAAAAAAAAACAATTAAAATTAATGTTGATGATATTTTAAACTTTCATTGACGTCAATGAATATTTTCGTACTTTCGTTTTTTTTTCGTTTTTTTTTTTTTTGCTGAGAATTAAATGATCAAAAATTCGATTATTCAATTTCTTTTTTTTTTTTTTTTTCTGAGAGTTAGAAAAAATGTTGAAAAGGAACGATAACAAAGATTTTTACGATTAAAATATATGACAAATCTTATTATCGTAATAATCAATTATCATATCATTTTCTGATTTAAAAAAAAAAAGTCAATAACATTTTTGAATTGATTTTTAAAAAAAATCATTAATTTTACACTAAAAATGTTATAAACTTCCAAAAGTAAAAAGATTTAATTTTTTGTTTTTTGTTTTTGTTTGACTAAAATTGTCATTTTACATAAATTTTCTCGTCCCAAAATTCATTCGAAAAATTTGTTCGATAATTGGCTTTTTTTTTTTAAATTCTTTAATTTTAAAAATTACTTGAAACTAATTCATTTGTAATTAGCAATAATTGCTAAATGATAATTCATCCATTTTAATTAATTTAATATCTTCTTCCATTCTTTCATAAATTCAATCAATTTTTTTGAAAATTTTTTGATAAACAAAATAAATTGCCACAATTTTTTTTTTTTTTTTTTGAGATTTTCAAAATAAAATTTAAAAAATATTTAAAAAAAATTTTCTTAAAATTAACTTCTCCCTTAATAATATAATAATTTGAAATTTATAATTTAAGAAAAAAATTATCTTTTCATCAGAATTATCACTTTTTTTTCTTTCTTATCATTCTTCTCTTCTTTCTTTTCTCTTTCTCTTTTTATTTTTTTCTTCATGCTTACTTTATTTTACTAACACTTAATTTTAAAAGTATTAATTAATGAAATAAAAGAAGAAAATAATATAATAACAGTTTAGATTTGCCTAGAAATTTCCAATAAAATTTTGGAAAAATTGTTTGTTTTTCCAATTCTTTCTTCTTTTCTTTTTCTCTTCTTTCTTCTCTCTCTCTCCCTTTGTCCTTTTTCTCTCGCTTTACTTTTTACTTCCAATTTCCAAATTTTTTTTTGTTTAGAATAAATGAAAATGATAAAATGATTATTATTGATAAAAAAAAATTTATTCATTCTTTCAACTTTTTTTTTGAAATATAAAAAAGGAAAAACGAAAAAATGATTGGCTAAAATTATTTGATAATCGTTTTTTGAATTCAATAAATTTCATCATTTCTTAATGAAAAATTTCATCAATTTTTTTTTCCAAAAATTTTTTAATTTAAATTAAAAATAAAAAATACGAAATAAATTCTTATCAATCTCTTTTTTTTTTGCAAAATACGTAAAATTTCAAAATACTAAAATAAAATCTCCTATTTTGAACAAAAAAAAAAAAAAAATTGATATTTCATTTTGAATTATATATTATTTGTATCCACGTATTCGTACGTATGTTATGCATACGTACGTGTAAGTGTGTGTCTGCATGTTAATGTTTATGAATACTTATATATAATTTAAATTGGCAAAAAAAAAAGAAATGAAAAGTAAATTTTTTTTAACAAAATATACACAAATCCTTTCTATGACATTACTGCTTCAGTAATTTTGGACTAGATAAATATATTTGTACTTTTCCGTATTCGTGCGTGTGCGTACGTGTACGTGCGTTACGTTGCGTGTGCATTCTACATATTTGTGAATGTGTAATTGTTTTGCGCTTGTGAATATGCGTATATTTGCTCAATAGTTTAATTTAATTTTATATTCATTGAACAAAAAACTTTTCCTATCTCCAATAAGGCTATTCTTGTTATCAAAATTATTGATTAAATTTTATCATTCTTATCAAATAAATGTTATCCAAAGATTTGTTGCTTTTAAGGAAAATAATTTTAACAATGATCAATGTTGATCAATATTGATGATGATTTAACAAAGATCATTCATATCATCGAGATTCAATACTCTTTGTCAATCATCGAACTGTATAATGAAATCCGATGAACTATTTATCTATTTATCATATCATCCCGCAATTGGATCCAATTGATTGCTTTCTTGCTATCCTAAGATCTATTTTTGACTTAATTAATTAGACTTAATTACACTTAATTATGAAAATATGATAGGCGAGTATTTCGTTAAAGTAAGCAAAAAAAAAAATAGAAAAGTTAAAAAAAACAAAAAAAGAGTGTAATTAGTAACAATAAAGAAAAAAGATAAATTATATTTTTGTTTATTCATCACATCATATTGTTATCATTACTTTCATTTGAATATTTTAAGATGAAGAGATTTCAGATTTCAGTTTCAATTTTTGTTTTTTTTTTTTAATTTTTAGACTTCAATTTCAATTTTTGACACAACTTTTCCTTGGAAATGAATCATTTTACTCAAAAAACAAGAAAAAAAAAGATTCTATTCTTTCATCTATGAAAACAATTAAAGAACTAGAAATATTTTTTTACAAATTTCCATTTAAATTTTTATTTTTTTTTTTTTGCTTTTTTTTCAATTTTTTTTTTATTAATTACTTCATTTGTTTCAAATTTTGTCGTAAAAATTGCTGGAAAAATTATTGCTTCTTTTAATTACTTTACTTATTTTCCATTATTTCACTGTTTTAAAAATTCAATTACCAATTTATTTGTTTCAAATTTCAAATTTTCTATAAAAATTATTTGAAAAATTTTTTCGCGACAAAATTTTGTTTATTTTTAATTTTTTCGTAAATAAAAAAATTGGAATTTTTTCTCTCGTTTTTTTTTTTCTTCATTTCAAACTTTTTAAAATGAAATTTTAAAGGCAGAATGGGCGAAGGTGGAGAAAAGGAAAAAGAAAAGAAGAAAGAAATCATTTTTTCGAGAAAATTAGAACAAAAAAATATTTTCCCGTGAAAATAGCAAAGGCGAGGAAAAATTAAATTTTTCGCAATTTTCATTTCATCAATTTTTTTTACAATGCAAAACAACTGACGCTTTCTCTTCGTGCTTTTTAAATGATCACATTTTAATAACAAAAAAGAAGAAAAAAGAAAAAATTTAAAAATAAAAATAATTTTTCTTTTCTTTTTTCCCAGTTTTTTCAATTCTTAAATACACTCAATAATAATGAAAGTAAAAGGTGGAAAGAAATTTTTTTTGCAATTTTTATAAATTATTCATTTTCAAAAAAAAAAAGTTTCTTCTGAAAAAAGGAAGAGTAAATTAACAATAATAATAATAATAATAATAATAATAATAATAATAATAATAATAATAATAATAATAATAATAATAATAATAATAATAATAATAATAATAATAATAATAATAATTTTGAAATATTTATTTTTTTATTACTTTTTCAATTTTGTAATTTTTTTTTTCAATCTTTTCTAATAAATTATTTAAGTTGATTATTTTGTAAAGAAAATTTGATGTAAATAATTTAATTAGAGATATGTTGATGAAGTGAAATAAATCTTCACAAAGTTGTTAAAATGACCAATTAATTTTATTTTCAAAGAATTTTTTCGAAAAAAAAAGAAAAAAAGGAAAAAAAATAAAAAACAAAATGAAACAAATGTTTTATTTGTAATATAATGTGATAATGTGGAATTCGTATGTATTTGAATTATTTGTTTTTCTCCAATAAAAATTATACAATTATTACTTTTATTTTAAAATATTATCATTTCTGATATGTTCGTTATCATTTCAAGTTAATCATTTCGAATCAATACATTTTAGTCTTTGAAAGCTATCTTTGCATTAATGTTTCTCCAACCTATTTCAATATTATCATTTATTGATACATTCGTTATCATTTCAAGTTAATCATTTCGAATGAACACATCGTATTTAATACATTTAATCTTTCAAAGTTATCTTTTCATTTAATATTTCTCAACTTTTTTTTAAAAATACACTTATTTCATTCTATTACATTTATAATCAATTCAAGTTAATCATTTCAAATGAATACATTGCAATTGCAAAAGTTATCTTTTTATCAATATTTCGCTAATTTTCTCAAAGTTTTCTTTTATCACAAATGAAATTTGTTGCGATGACAATTAACATTCTCGAAAGGCAACTTTTTTTTCGCTGCATTTTTTACTTATTTTTTTTCGTTTTTCATTTTTTTATTTATCATTTTTGTCAAAAGCGATGGAATATTAAATGGCACTTTTTGTTATCATTGCTGGTAATTGATCATCGCGAAAATCATAACAACAAAACAACTTTCGTTCGTTTTATTTTCTGTTTTTTCCGTTTTTCTTATCATCATTTCTGTCAGAAGTAATAAAATATTTGATAAAACTTTTCGTTATCATTGCTGTGATCTGTCAATTGCTATAAATATCATTTTGAAATGGAAGAGAATTATTTAATTTTTTAATTTAACTATTTCATTGTTTATCTGTTTATCTAAATTTAACTATTTCAATGCTTACTTCTTTACCTAAATTTAACTATTTCATTGTTTACATCTTTATCCATATTTAACTATTCCGTTCTTTACCTATTCTATCATATATTCTATTTTAACTTGTCCATATCTTATCTTTATCAATTAATCATTTTTAGTTGTCCTGATTATTTGCTTTTTTTGGCAAAAAAATTTTACCCCAAAAATGCCCTACAGCTAGATTCTCTTTTATTTCTTTTCTTTTTTTTTCTTTAATATACGAAATTTTCCCTTAGGACCACACACATACATACACATACACACACATACATACACATACACACACATACACACACATACATACATACACATACACACATACACGCGACATACACGCACATACAGATACATAAAATAGGTGCATCGTAAAAACTTCATATCATTGTCATCTATTTGTCAATCCATGCAGTGTCATATTTCTTTACGATTAATTGAAAAATAAGAACTTTTTTTTTTCGGCAAAATTTTTATTTAAACTTCACTTTTATTTGCCCACATTTATCATTTATCATTCAAATGATATTGATCTAACTTATGATTAATTTATATTTTAGTAGAATTAATCATTGATTGATCAATTATCATAAATTCTAAAATACTTTATTTTTTAATTTTCCAAAAAAAAGATCTCATCTATAATTTTAAATGAACACGATCATTTTTTTCGTATACGGTATTCTTACCGTACAACAGTAAGAAAATATGTGTACAGTATTTTTATCGTTTTATAGTGAAAAACGCCGCATACATGCTTTTTTATTAGTCTGACAAAGATATATGCATGATTATTTTTACCATTATAATCGATTACTTTTTTCATTACTTTAATAAGTGTCAATTTTTCCCAATTAATATTGAAAGTATAATTAGAATTAAATACAGTACGGAAATTGATTACAAAAGTTTTTCAGAGAAATGATACGATTTTCTTTTTTTCCAAATTTATAGCATAAAAATTTCATTTTAAATCTCATATTCAGTACATTTTTTTTCAGTAATTATCAAAAGAAAAAACTAAATTTATTATGGATTAATCATAATTTTAAATGAAAATTTAAAAAATTAGAAAATTTCACTTTTCATAAATATTTGTTTTGCTATGTTAAGATTAGTATCCCAAGATTATATTGATTGCTTAATTCTCCTTCTTTTTTCTTTTTTCTCTTCAATTTATAGTTTTCAAAGATATTATTTCAAATTTAAATTTTATATTTCGCATATTAAATCTCACAAATTGTTCCCACACTTTAAATATATATGTAATCTTGTTTTGAAAAATTTGAATTACTGGATAGAAATAATTTATTTTTAATACATCATTAAAAAGATGTGAATTTACATGTACTCATTTAATTATATAAACTTTCATGCTTATTTTGCTATCTAAAAATTATCGAATAGTACATATAGTTTAATAATTATTTTGAATTTGCTGAACAATTAATTAATCAATTATCTAATTTCAATTAATCACTTTTCAGTTAATCTCAACTTTTCATCCTAAATGATTCATAAGTTTAGTTTTCAAATTTTTCGCCTTCACTTATTCAAATGAATAAGAAAATTCATCGAAAATATAAATCCATTTTATTTTGTTTTCATTTTTATTTATTCATATACATATTGATAAAGTTTGCGAAAAAAAAAAAATTGGAATTTTTTTTAACTTTTGATCAAATAATTTTGCTTCCTTTTTTTGGCATTATAATAAATAATAAATAAAAATGAAAATGAAATAAAATGATATCATTATTATATAATTCAAATTTTGTAAATATTTATTAAATCTATCTTTGTTAAATTTTAATACTGAATTTTTCAAATGAAAAAAAAAAAAAAAAAAAAGGAAGGATAAGAAAAGTGTAAACAACAATTTCATAATTATGGATAGTTTTTGCTAATGAAAATTGCAAAATCAAAAATTATCAAAAAGAGGAAATTGGCAAAATATAACGAAGAAAATATTTTATAGTTTAAAGATTTGCAGTATTACTAAATTATTTGTATTTATTCAATTTTAATCTTAATATATTTCCATCCTTTTTTCGATATTTTAGCAAATATTCCCTTTCATTTTATTTGCAGTCGAACTAAATTTGACCTTTAATCATCTAATCTTCCTAGATTGTTATCATTTAAAAGTCGTTCGGTTCGTTCGATCATATCAATCATCATCAACTATTTTTCCCTTAGTATATTACCAAAGTATCTCTAATCTTTCTCTCCCAAAAAAAGCAGGAAAAAAGATTGAATGATGAAATATAATATAAGAAATTAAATTATAAATTGTTAATTATTATTTTACTTCATTAAATCATATTATTATTATCAATTTATTCGATTATAAATTTAAAATCAGTATGTCAAATGTATTCAAATTCAATTCAATTATAAATTAAAAGTGATTAGACCAAAAGTGTATTCAAATTCAATTCAGTTATAATTTTAAAATGAATATATCATTCATTTTAATTATGAATTAAAAATGAATATATGACGTTTTGTTTAAAACTATCCACAATTTACGATAATCAACGATCAACGATATCTCTGATACAATTCTCGATATTGATATCAAGATTTAATATCTCTAGTTACAATTTATATTTAAAAAAAAAAAAAAAAAAAAAAAAAAAATAGAAAATCATGATATAAACTACAAAATAATTCCTTGAAATTTAAAAGGTATTAATATAATAAAAAATCTTTTGTGAGAAGTGCATTTTCAACAGTCTTTTATGATATTCCGCGAATGAGCGGGGGAGAAGAACAAAGATGGTGAAGATGGATGGATGAACGAAAAAATGTTTAAACAGATTTCATTGAATTGAAACAATAGATTTCAGTATGTTGTAAATTGAATGACCTGGAAAAATTTTCGTCTTTTCATCAATTTAATCCATTTAACTATCACAAGATCAATAATTAAGTTGATATTAATCCATTTTAATTAACAAATTTAAGAAACAAAATTTAATTTTAATGCTGCAAATAATATTTTGCAATAATAATATTAATAATAATAATACTAATAATCATGAAAACCTATAATAAAAGATTATTTGTTTTATTGTTGATTAATTAGTATGATAATAACAATAATAATAATGACAATAAGTTTATGATAATAACAGTAGTAGCAATGATAATAATTGAAAAATGATAATTTGATAATAATAATAAGAAGAAAAGAATGATCTTTGCTTTTTATTGAGTATTTTTATTTATATTATATTCCTATATGACATTTATTAATTTTCGTTTATATTTTACATTTTTTTTTTCAAATATTTGCATTTTTGCGATTAATTGTAGTATTTTCGATAGTGATAATAATTTTAAAGATAATGATGATATGATAATAATTAAAGTAAGGATATTTGAAAATGAAATGTTCAACTATTGATGATATTCTCATCCATCTTCTTTCATTTTCATTTGAGCATTAGTCATCATTCCATTAACCTGATTAATTAATCATTTTTTCATTTTTTACATTCTGATATATTAGTAATTTCTATTCGATCATTTCTATTTGAATTTATTTTTTGCCAAAAATCCTTTCTTACATCGGAATGGATTTAAATAAATTAAAAAGTTTACTTGGCAAATCAAGAAAAAAGAATCTAACTTAACAACCTAACGAATCCAACATCGCAGATTAAAGAATCAAGCAATTAATGAATCTAACTTAACAAATTATAAAGTTTAATTAGTTTTTTTTTTTTTTGCGTTTTTCATTCTTCTAATCATAAATAATAATAATAAAGAAAGGAAAAAATATTACTAAAAGATATGAGACTTTTTTTTGTATAAAATTTACTTATAAAACAAGTTTGATGAATATTGCAGCTAATTTCAAAAACTTGCGAGCCTAATGCTTCGACATATTTAAAAATTTGAAAAAAAAACGATTGATTGAAAGATTTAAAAGATTTAACAAAAAATATGAAAAATATCAAAGACGAAAAATAGGAAATTTTTGCCTAATTTATCAAAAAAAAAAAAAAGAAAAAGAATTCTTGTGCAATTAGATAAAACTAATATTACACGTTAAAATGAATGCTTCTGGATTTTTTCAAAATTTTTTAAATCAAAAATTTTACAATTCCACTTGTCATATATTAACTAATAAATATATTAAAGCTAATTAAAATGATGCGAAATAAAAAAAGTCAAATCGGTATATACGTCTATTTTTCGCATAATTATTTTGTATACTAACAAATATCACAAATTGATAAAATCAATTCGATTGTAATATTTGAAGATTTTAAGCTATTTGTAATAGATAAATGTTGAATAATTTGAAATGTTAACAAGTTAAATTTGAATTACAAAAAAAAATTTACGCTTATATTATTTCTTGTAAATTATTGATTTGAGATTGTAAACGTCGAATTTTCGTCGTTAAAATATTTTTATCATATGGCTTCATTTCTTTTTTCTTTTTTTTTTTTTTTTTGCATATGTTTTTTTTT
>JAOVVO010000293.1:0-94442 GCA_028564675.1 Onchocerca lupi
AAATTTATATATATATATATATATATATAAATGTATGTTTGTTATTCATTTTTAACAACGTTTCAAATTTTTCACCAATTAATTTGAAATTTTTATACAACGTTGCATTCGAATAGGCGCATATTTCAGAACTTTCGAAGATTTAAGATTTTGAATAAACGAACATTTACATTTTTATTTCTACGGACTAATGGACCAGCCATACTTCGCGTATATATATATATATATATAGAATTCTCAGCTGGTAAATATATTAAAAAATTTTCCTGCTGAAATGCAATTTAAAGATTTCAGTCCATATTCGATTTACTAGCCAGTTTTAAAGTCTCTCTAATTTTATCGAATGAAGAGATCTTCTTATTTATCTTTTATAAATCCAAAAAAAAAAATAATAATAATAATAATAATCGGAGGAAAAATTTCCATTCGAAAAAATTGAGAGAGTTTATTTAAGTTTACCTCGATAAAGAATTGAAGTACAAATTCGTGCTTGATTGGAAATGAATTTTTTTCTGAATTGAAAGCAACAACAGAAATTGATAGATAATTCATAGTTTCATAATCTATCTTCGATGCAACGAAAACTTCACCAGACGGAAGAATTTGAATTGGATAATTTTGCGGAAGTCCCGAAGTTCGAAATTCAAAACGTTGCGTTATATTTTTAGGTGCTAGATTACTTATAATTGTTCCCAAAAATATATTTTCTGGTATCGATAATGCAATTGCTGGAGGGAATGAGTAGGTCTGAAATAAAAATTGCCCATTTCTGATTCAAATTGATTTGAATTAATTGAAAATCTTACAGAGATTTTATGATGTAGGAAGAATTGATGATAAGAGACAAAGGATACTTCCCATTGCTTACAATATCAAAATTAAGATGTATCTCAGTATCTGTTATCATCACTAATGTATAAATTCTCGGTTATAATTTTAAAATTCATCAAAATCCGTAAGAAATCCAAGTTAGATGATGGAAATTTGCAAGTGTAGAAGTAAGTTACTTCAAGTGTTTTTTAAATCATGATCAGTCGAAGAAAAACTTTCCTCATTTGGCGCGAACTCACTTCTCATAAATTAAGCAAATTTGAGCCTGGTACGGCATGTTTACGAAATTGAACTACTATACTTGCAATAAAAAAATGACATAATAATCAATCATCAGGAAATTTGACTGTAATTGGCTTTTAAATTATAATTATAACTTTTGGCCAAGAAAGTTTAAATGTAAAACAGTGCCATTATTTTAAGATGCTTACTGTTTCATCATCGTTGATCTCTACAGCAACTCTGATTGTACTATGTCTTGATTGTTCACCGCCATCAGTTGCTGTCGCATGAAATTGTATTTGATTCAAGCCGTTAGGAAATTTTAGCAGTCGTACAATACCCGTTTCGGAATCAATGCCGAAAAAACTACTGTTGATACTGTATGTGATCCGACCATTGCGACCGTAATCTGGATCGTGACACGGTAATCGAAACAGTTCTGCACCAATTCCTATCGATCGAGAATTAATAACAAACTGAGCTGTTCCATCAAAATCAAAAATCGGAGAATTATCATTCTGATCAAGAATTTTCAATGTTCCTTGATGCATTGCGGTCGACCATTCACTATCCGCATAAATTGTGAAACCAATTCTAGGCTCTATTTCGCGATCAAATGATCGACGAGCTCGTAATTCACCCGTCAATTCATTAATTAGCAAATCAGTGGTGTTGATACGATAACGAACATTTTCCTATAATTTTTTGAATGGGATTTCTTATTGAAAAATAGATTTTTGGAACTTTGTATTATGCCAAAATTTTAACCAAATATATTACAAAATACTGTATTAATTCAGTCCCTTTCATTTACAAGAAATATGTTACAATTTATACAGTAAGCAAATATTGATACAGAAGCCCAACTCACTGAACTAAAGAGATTTCAAATAATTAGCAGCTTGTTTATACTGTACTCAGAAACCGCAGTATTAAAAAATACCGTAGTATACTCAAAAAGTACTGTAATATTAAGTATGAAATTTTATTCTAATTGATACATCCGATTTTTTTTAAGGCATAAACTCCGTCATAATAACTTACAAGCGATGAGTGCACAGAAAAAGTTGCCAAGATTTTTTCCGGTGATGAATTCTCGCTGATTTCAATGGACCAGTTATTCGTTGCGCTAAATTTCGGTACTTGAAGCATACTGTCCAACAACCATATATGTACGGTAGCATTGTTACGCGATAAACGACCACCGTTATCTTTTGCACCCACAGTGATCTGAAGAGATATGGCATCACAATTACAATTATTTATTTCTTGATTTTCTGATTGAGATGACGAATTAAATGTAAGACAGATGGATAGAAGTACTAACTTCCATTTTCCGTTCAAAGTTAAGTAAATCAGCATATATGGCTAGACGTATTCTTCCAGTTTTATGATCCATTGCTAAGAAATTCGGAACAGAATGATAAAATAGATATGATATTTGAGCAAATTTTGGGCCATCGTCATCAAATGCCTCCAGCTGTACCAGATGAGTATCCGGTGGATCACCTCGTATAATGTAACCGTGATATTCAAATTGAGCAAAATATGGATCATTGTCATTTACATCCTGAAAGAGATGAAAATACCAATATCTGAAAGGTGAAAAGTTGAAAATAATACAATTCTGCACCAAAGCGCGAATAATTTTTTGAATTACTTGAGCTACTGATTATCCGTCTTTTAAAAAAAAAAAAATAACAATGATTAGTTGGTAATTACCGTTTTCCCACAAGACTAGATTCTAGAAATCAAGAAACAATATAAATGCAAAATATGTTATTATATAAAATTAGTGAGAGAAGTATGCAAAAAAAAAAAAACGAACTAAAACGTTAATGATAAGTGGGACTGAGGAACTCTGTGATGGATTGCCGTGATCGACAGCGATTACAGTAATTTTATGTTGTTTTTTGATTTCTCGATCAAGCTTTGTACGTAGTAATATTTCTCCAGAAGATTCTTTGATCATAAATAATTGCTCCTTAGAAAGATCTTCTATGCTGTACGAAATAACACTGTTATTTCCATGATCCTAAATATCGGCTAATTTTAAGAACTAGAAAAGAAAATTATTTTTTACGAGAAATTTTTTCATATTATTTCTTGGCAATATTCCAACAATTTTCATCATCTAATCAAATGATATTTCCAATATTGTCACTAATACTATGACATGTTAAAATCGGAGAAAAATCTCACCTTATCAGTTGCAAAAACTTTAAAAATGACGGTAAGTGATGGAGTACTTTCCGATATTTCAATTTCATAAAAAGGCAAGGAAAATTGCGGCTTGTGATCATTTATATCGATAATCGATACTTGAATTATGCAGATCGAGAATTTATCACTGGGTGCAGCTTTTCGTACTATTATTTCAAATTTATAATTCCATTTCGTATGATTTGGCCATGCATTGGAAAGTGTCACGATGCCTATCGATTATTTCAATTACTCAAATGTTCAGGATACTTTCTTAATTGAAATATTCTTAATTGAAATATTTTATGAAATATTTAAAATAATTTAGAATATTTTTTTTAAATACTTTTAAATATTTTCAAATTAAATATTTTCTTCCTTATCTGTTTCCTCTAACGTTCATTTAATGATAATACAAGAAACCAGCATTTTCATTACTAAAATATTGGGCGTTCGAGCTCCAATATTTAACTTTCCAATTTTGTATCTTCATTGCTAATTTTTACTAAGCTAAAAAGGAACCAAAACTGGAAGAAGTGATCGGTAATTTATTCATTTATTGAATTCTATCGTGCTTACTTATCAAATCGGTCAAACAGGAAAGTCGAAATCAGAATTTCACCTGTATTTTTGCCAACTAAAAATAGCTCATCATTTTCAACATCCTCAACAATTGAAAAATGCAAATCTTTCTCAGCAGAGGCTTGAACTGCAGCAACAAATGACCCAACTGGCGAAGTTTCAAAAATATCAACTTTTATCAATTTTTCTTTAAGCACTGGAGCGGTATCATTTAATTTCCTAACAAAAATCTGAAACGAATATTCAGTTATTTAAAATTTCTCAAGTTTATATTGTCTATTTATACTTTTAATCTAATTTATATTTTTTATTGCCAAAATTGCTGCTGGTAATTTGCTAATTTACTAAATTACTAATTACTATTGGCGATAACATAACAATTTTTTCTATGATCATCAGTAATTTGTATTTCAAAATTTTCAAATGATTTATGGTTTTTTTCTTTATATTTCATGTTTAAAAAATCATTTCGATTGTTTTTCAAATTATCATTAATTTCCAGATTACTTTCATTAGCTTCCAAATTACGATTTTCATCCGTTGACAACCCATTGAGGCAAGTCTCACCTGCCTCATAACCTCGCCTTACCTGTCGTAATTATGAAAAAGAAATCTTCGTTTTGATTTATATAATTCCAAAGTACCAACCTTCAGATCGCGTTCCAAAGAACGAGGTGGTACACCATCATCTATTGCATAAATTTTGAGCAAAAATTGTTCGATCGGCTCATCCACTAATCGGTTTTGTCGTAAAATACCGTAATTTTTACCACTTTCTAGTCGAAAATAGTTCTCATCGTTACCAGCAATTATGGAAATTTGAATATTTTGCCCATTATCACGATCATTCGCTGTTATCACAACAATTGTTGAGCCCACAACTGTTTCTGAACTTATCGATGCAAATTCTGAACCAGCTGGATAAAACCTGTAAAGTAGTTGAAACTTGAAAATAGAATCGAAATAATTTTGTAACAATAACAAAAATTTGAAATTAATTACTTGAAATTAATTTCCGGATCATGCAAATTGGTATCTGTGAGATGCACGTAAACCAAAGTGTGGCCAATTAATTTTGGTTCACCTTGGTCTTCTGCTTCCACCGTCAAAACACACATCCCCGAGCAGTTTCGTAAACAAACATCTTCTAAGCAATTTAGCGCAGTATACTGTAAAATAATAATTTGAATAGTTTCCGGGCTCAATATTTTTTTGTAGACGGTGGGAAAATGTATTTAAAAGCAAATGTAATCAATTGAATCACTGGACTATCTAATATGTTATGTCAATCGACCCAAATAATATTAGATGAAAAAGAGTGAATCAGGAAATGAATTCAGAATCGCCGAAATGTAAAATAAGATCCCATTATTGTCATGTACAAATATAATCTATTGATTGATTTAGCAAATATTTAATTTTTTTGAAAAATGAAACTTTCTGCAAAGCACGAAGTTTGCTAACAAAAATTTGATCACTCTTTCTACCTGAATACTTATTGCGCCCGTGTCACGATCAATCCGGAAATATTCGGAAGGATTCATTGTAAGACGGTAGTTGATACGACCGTTATTACCGGCATCTGCATCAGTAGCTTCAACTCGTAATAATGTTGCGTCAGATAATATCGATCTATTCAATTGGATATCGTAACGTGATTGACGAAATATTGGTGGGTTGTCATTTGCGTCTAATACGTTTACGTAGACTATACAATAGCCTGAGCTTAAATAAATTTAATCTTTAAACTGATGATATTAATTATTCGACATTAATTACAGTATTAATTATTCCCTAGTCTTTGAAATTGAGAATATTAGTTATTTGAATTACACAAAAAATGTTCTTTCAATGAGATTAGAATCTAAAAGATATTTCTCATAGCAACATTTTCTTTAGTATTCGAAAAGACAAATCAATAACTGTATTCATTCATTTCCAAATATTTGACTGCAAAGAAGTTTCTTGAGATCAAGAAAACTTTCTGTAACCTCGATGATGATTAGCAAATAAACTAAAATAGCTGAATCCATCGAATGAATTTCTGACTATTTCGTATCATAAAATTAAAAGTTGAACAATAACCGTGGTGGATTGCCTCCATCATAAGCAGAAATATTGAGAATGAACAGATCTTTCGTCTCACGATCCAATTTTGCTAGCAATTCAATTAGCAAAATGTCGCCACCACTATTGTTCGAAGATCGTACTAATGTGAAAAATTCTTCTCCATACTGAAAAAAGATCTACGAGATATCTGAATCTCAAAATTTGCAAGATCTTCCAGAAAATCAACTAACTTTAAGTTCATAATTTGCAATTGTCCCATTTTCAGCTAAATCCGGATCATTCGCTGCTTGTAAACGTATCCGACTACCAATAACCGCTGATTCGACAATTGAAACATTCTAGAAAGTAAATGAGATATATGAAATTATAGTTATAAAGATTTCCTCTGAGAGAATATTAGAGAAAATTTCCTTATTCAATTATTTAGAAAAGTGCAATGTTTACACACTTTAAATTCAAATATTTCGCAAAATTTACTTGATTTTGCACTGATTTCAATCTGATTTATGTTACATTTTGCACTGATTTTAATCTGATTTATGTTACGATAACACGACTTATCAGACATTATTAAACCAGATTGGCAGGAAACGAAGAAATTTGAGAATTAAATATGCATCATAAATTCATGAATTCTGGACACCTGCAGCAATAACCATTATCTCAACCTACTATTCCATTCTCACTAATTATCCCTATTTTAGATCTCTGCAATTATGAAGCATGCTCCGTTTTGATGAATCTGAATTACATAATTAACATTTCCCATCACTAGTCGTTCTCTGATACACAGAGGTAAATTTATCACCCATAAATCATTCTGCGAAAAGTGATTTAATCGTAATGTTTTCGAGCTTTTTACTTATGCAAAAGAAATATTTATAAGATTTTCGATGATTTGCTTTGAATCATTTTGACACTGCAGAAGATCAATTAAATCCTAGCTATCAGTAGTTATCAAACTAGCATCTCATACTTCGCGAAACATGCTATTGAATTACTTTTTCTTGAACTCCAGAAAATAGCTACTGAAATGCAATCATTTCTTATAATTTGTTTTTAACATGTAAAAAAAAAATTGAAAAACCGTGATACAGTGATCAATAAATATTATTGAATTTCTTCCCAATATTTTAAAAAAATATATTGATTTTCTCGAGTGAAAAAGATCAAAAACTGATCAAAAATTCAATATTTAATTATGAATTAAAATCAGAAATTTAATATTTTTTTCAGTTTAACATCTCCAATGATTTTTGAAATTCGAAATTGTGATAATCGTAAGTGCATAAATTATCAAAATGGCCAACAATCTTCTCACAATCAATAACGATGATTATCTTTATTTTTATCACTTGATCTGCTCTGATAATGCGAAAAGTGCAGAATCCATGACGAATAATAAATCTGATGGTAAATCAAACCAACCATATATTTTGATGGGAACGTTGGGCTATTGTCGTTTATATCGAGTACATTAATTCGAATTGCAATTATTGTCGTCGATTCGGCAGTTAAAATCAAAATAATTGTTCCATTCGATGCGATTGTTTCTCGATCCAGTGGTGCAGAAATACGAACTTCACCAGTTTCAATATCCACTGATGCAAACTGATTATGGCCATTTAATCGATAACTGAGGTTTGATTGCAACGCAATTTTACCCACCAATGTACCTTCCGGGATATCTTGAAGAAATAGCAATATAAAATATCTCACAAAAAGAGAATTAAAATCATTACTTCTAAATTCACTTTCATAATTATAATTTAATCTTGGCATTAAATCACAAATCGGTTATCTTTTGATTCACCTTATATTCAGTTCTGAGGTTTCGATCGAAATTTTAAAAATTTTTTAAAAAAGAAATTTAAAAAATGCAGATTGCATGTATGAAACAAGAAAATTAGTTGGAAATGCTAAAAGCTATTGTAGTAATCACTATATTAGCACTTTTATTCATATTTTTTTCAATAAGAAAAAAAAAAGATACCTTCTCTAACTTCAAAGTCGAAAATTTGTTCTGAGAATAAACGAATGGGAATGATCAGATAGAAAAGCAGAGGTATTTGAAAAGCACATCGCATTCCACAAAACTTAATTAACAAACATTTTCTATCGAAATAAATTTAAAAAAAAAAAAAAAAAACAGTGAAGCAAATTATAAAATGTAAATTTGGCTACAAAATTGCTAAAAATAAGTTGTTTGATAGTTTAATGATTTAATGAAGATAATTTTTTGAAGCAAGAAATATTTTTCCATATTTTTCTTCTACTTTCCTCATATCATCTCATTTTTTGACATGAATGTATTTATGAAATTTTCATCCAGATTATTCGTCATTGAAATAAGAAGGTGAAAAGTGTGTCAGCAGAGTAGACATGGTGAATAAATTATTTTGAAAATTTATCTATTTGTAAATATAATCTGAAATTTCGAAAAATAAATAAAAGCGAAGATCCAAAAAAAAAAAAAAAAGAGAAAAAATACTGGAATTTCAAAAATCCAAGATTCTAAGTAGAAAATGTATGAGATTCTACAAGTTTTGATAAGGAAAATATATGAAAAAAATATATTAAAAAATTATCAAAAAATTATTGAAAATTTGCATGAAATTATCAAAAAATTATTAAGAATTGATTACTCAAAATAGCCAACATGGAACGAATAATTCAAAAATATGGATTGTGAACTATCCAAATGACATTTTCAAAAAAAAGAAAAAGAAATTGAATTATTGCTCAAGGATGCATAATCTGTCAAAATAGAAAATAATTATATTCAATTACTAGATTCTTCTGTTTGATGTCGTTCTATTAGAAGTTTTCGACTTCGTTTACTTGAACGATTTTTTGGCCCGAATTGTTTACTGACAAATATATTGAAAAACTACTCACATTTACTTACCCTTATTTTACACTTTAATTATGCTTAAGACAAAATTAAGAAATAAGACGATCGTGAGTTAAGAAGTCATAATTTCTCGGTATAATTTCCTGTTTGGAGAACAAAAAGGAATGGAAAAAAAAAGTAAACAAATAAACTTTCCATTTGATACTGAAATTGTGCTTTCTACACAAACAAATAATCTAATTCTTTTCATAAATAAATGATCAAAAATGGCATCCAACACTTTTTTTTTCCGAGTGAGGAAAGATGAAGATTCTGAACGATCGGATGAAATATGAAAGGATGGAGATCAGTAGATGATGATGATAGATGTCGGCGAATAATGACACGCATATGTAATCTAATCGTATAATCATGGAACAAACTTAAATGACGTGTCGATGAACTATTTCAAATTCTTTCAAAGAATGAATAATCAAATAATGAAATCTTAATAAATAATCTTAATAAAAGTAAAATTTGCTTACCGTATCGAAGCAAGTTTGCAAATGAGTTACGGCCTGGCTATCAGTATTAAAAGAATAAAGATCAATCTTTTATCGACAATAATTCAGCTTATTTTGAAGTGAAGTAATTAGCTAATGGGTAATCATCACAATGATCGTTTGCTTGATCGTGGAAATTTTGTAGTAGTAATCAGTCTGGTTCAAAAATCACCTGAAGAAGAAAAGATATCAATTCGTTGTTTCTGATTAGAATCTTCTTGGCTTATTAGAAGAATTGATAAGAAATCGCGACATTATCACTCAATCCCGTGATGAAAATAATTTTTGAAATGAATATCAACTGAGAGAAACTGCTGCTGCCTAAGGTAAACTAATTTAATATTCCCAGCACAGGTAGGCGGTCGGGTAAGCTGGGCGGATTCGAAACAGGTGACCATTGGGCGTGGTCTCCTATCATCCACAGTAGATGTCCTTCCTCAGGCTGTTAACAAAGGTCAGAGTATATTTCACATAAATAGAAGGCGAGAAATGTCACTTGTAAAGATGACCTTCGAACTGCTGTGGGGATGGATGCCGGTATCGAAATATTTCCGGTGTCGAACACTTGAGATGTTGATAATACTCCTCATTATCAGCATTGAAAAAACTTGCAAGAATTTGCATAATAATAATTGGAAAAATAGAACTTGTTGAGTTTTACGAGAACTCTACAAACTATGAATCAATCATACATACCTTATTCTATCGCCAGAAAATTTCGATGATTTCCACCTTTTTATTATTTGACAAATGTAATTATCATTGTCAGCAGTGTGAAGAGCTGAATGGAATTAGTGAAGTGGTCTCGAGTAGTCTCGAGATGAAGTGTGAAGAGTTTGCTTCCACAACTAGATTTTAGGCCCAATTTCATGAACAATTATTCTCAGAACGGTCATCATTTGCAAATAGTTTCATAATTTGTATTCTGAATCTAAAACTTGTTTCAAATTTCAAGTCATAATTAAACAAGTAATATTTCTTTATTACTTGAGTAATTAATTAATTTATTCTTCGCCTTCCTATGTTTACAATTATCTATAGAATATTCTTGTCCCTTTTTTTTCTCAATGAAACAAATATTTGAGTAATTAATTAATTTATTCTTCTCTTTCCTATGTTTACTATTATCTCACAGAATGCTCTTATTTATCCTTCCTTTCTCAATGAAACAAAAAAATCAATCAATGATTTTTATTACATTAGTGAATAATTTTCAATGAACTTTTTTCTAATCTTTCAGCAACTTATTAACACAGATGCAACAGTTAAAAAAATTTTTTTTGCAATCACTTTTATATCGGACTGGTTTTTAATAAAAATTTCAAGTTTTAATCTTTAAATTTAATTCTGCTCAATCAATGCTTTCAAAATGATGGAAATTTCAGAGATGCCGTCATAAATGAAATTAATTCTATCATTCAATGATCGTACTTAGTTTTGTGTTCGAATGTCTAAATCGGAATTGGTTAAAATATTTTCATTATCTTTCCTTTGAAGCCAGTTTTTTGGAAAATTTAATTATACGAGATATAGAGGGTTGCTGAAGGCTTGTGAAATTATTGATCAAATTATCATCTTTCCAGCTATAAATATAAATAAATTGAATAAATGCCATTTATAATATTCGTCTTATCTGTAAATAATATTCAGCAAAAAAAAAGAAAAAAAAACTAATTACTAATTACTTTTTGATGAATCAATGCGGAAGAGGACCTAAAATTTAAAAATCTGAAAGCAGAATCTAAGAAATCATAATTTAAATGAAATTTATAAATTTTAAACCCAAGAAATCCATATAATTGAACAGAATTCCCTCACAAAATGAGACAGCTCGATTATTGTCTGAAATGCGACTTCGACCTAAAATGTAGCAAGAAAATAAAAAATTCGTCATTTTTTTTGGAAGAGAAAAAAAGAAGAGGAATAAGGAAGAGTAAGCTTTATAATTTTAATCGGAAACTCGATTTCCTAGATTTTTCAATAAAATTTTCAAAACTTTCAGTCGTTTTTCTTTTCTTCTTTTGTTATCAACAAGAATGCAGAAAACAACGTTGCATCGTTCGTCCTACTCGGTTTGTTGCTGCTGCTCGAATTGCCGATTCGTTCCAATGTATCAACAAATCCAAGGACGAAAACTCATTTTTTTCCTCAATATTTGTGGAATTCCTCTTCTTCTAGTAGAAAAAATTGCGAATATCAACACGAAAAAAGAAAAAATTGGGAATTCAACTAAAAAATATCAGTCTCTTACAACAAAGTTTCTTTCAAATAACACATCAAAATTTTCTTTCGAAATCTATCGTTTTTGTCAATAATCATGATGATAATTTGCTGAGTTATACTGATATTGGATGCTGTTCATAATTATCATTGTCAGTGATCTATGTTTAGAATTTAAAATAATATGCAAATATTGAAACACACATATTTAGGATGAAGGCTAGCCAGACAAAACGAAGTATAACTCTGAGTAGGATCAATTAACTCCATCATGGCATAAAACTTCATGCATCGTTTTTTCGATGATAATATGATCCCATCCAAATGAACCGATTTGCCGGTTTTGATGTTTATTTCATTTTTTGATTACATATATATGCATTGAAATCCAAAAAATGAAAAGAAAAACCCATTTTTGCATTAATTTGTGCAAATAAATTTGTCACCTTTTTCCTCCCTCTTGCACTTCTTCATTTGTTTCAGTTTAGATATTCAGATATTTGATGTCAACAATTCTAGTAAATCTGACCTATTAGTTTTGACAAGAATATGGGAGCGGGGCTGCGAGGGAAAAATAAAATCATGAATTTGCAATGATCTTAAACTTTTGAAAAGATGAACCTTTGTGAATTTAAAGTGCATTGTGTGAATATGGAAATGTTAACTTCCAAAACATTATAACTATTTCGAAAACGATGAGTGGTTCAGAGCAGCAAATAAAATAATTGGCAATTTCGGCATTTGAGAATAACGAAACAGCATGACAGGCACCATTTTACCAAATATTTTCAGTAATAAAACAGATATGGATTTTTCAAGTGCCATGGATTTTTTTTTCAGATTCTTAAAAATGATAATTCTCTCTCAAATTTAAGCAAATTTTCATTTTTTTTTCTTTTTTTTGTTTGTTGAAATTAGCATTCTGATGGTCCTTCTGACTACCTTTCTCTTATAACTGGCATTATGGTGATCCAAGAAATTTCATTTCTGGACTACCATAGAATTGAAAAGAAAAATATAAATTAGCTCTATAAATCTTTTGATTCTTGTTCTCTAAATTTGCAACTTTCAATTCTTTTGTTTTCCTTTTAATTAATACCCCAAATCTTCTTGAATAGAAGCAGATAAAATCAAAATTCGAGTCGGAACAACGAGAGTGCACAATTTCATTCCGGAAAAAGTGGAATGTATCAGCAAGGTCACATTTTTATCCCTTTGCCATAATTCTATTATATCTTTCCGCATCAATATTATCGAACTTTTCTATAATCAAATTCATAAATGTACAAAATTTACACATTTTTATATCAATTTCTTTGAAATGCACTTGAAATCAAAGCCACAGTTTGCAAACCGCTAATCATACAGATATTCATTATAATTTTGCAAATTTCTAATTATTGCTTCAGAAGCAAACGTACATGAAAGAAAATTGAATACCAGAAAGTTATAGGTTAAGTCAACTTTACCGAAGTCAAAAGAAACTTCACATAATGAATTCGAAAATGATTCATTTTGATTCAGTAAAAGGGAAAAGAGGAATGCTGATATGCAAATCAAAAAAAAATTTTTTTTTGCAACTAATTAATTAATCAAGTGGTGAATCAGAACTATTGACAGGTAATCAAAAATTCACTGATGCGTATAGCGAAAACGAGTCGTTCCTTTTTTTTTTGCGCTGCACTGCATGCAAAATCCACTACTAGCAACGCTTATTTGCCACTTGCCATTCGTGCAGCAAAAGGAAGATGGCAGCAGAAAGGTAAGGAAAGTACAGAGGTTGTTGCATTCTCGACTTGAGAACTCTCGATTGTGCAAGAAGCATGAAGTGCGCTTGCTTATCGAGAGTCGTGCAATATGTTCGGCATGCCATAGCTCTACCTCTCATGCACTCTACTTGCACTTTCATAGTGCACACGTTCTCGAATATTCCTTCATCCTCTTAAATATGATTCCCAGTTGTTTTGCTCTCATTTCTTCATTATCTCCGCTATTTATTCTATAGATTGCTTTCATTTCTATTGTACGCACCGGTTTTTTCCCGTTTGGCGTGAGGCTAGACGTAGACGTAAAGTCCACGTCAGATGTTCACTTTCTTTAATTCTCCCCAATGCATTCATTTCACTAACTACGCACTGTTTCTTTGGCAGATTCCTTCCTAACGTAAAAGAGATAGAATAAAATGGCTTGAAAGTAATGAATTGAGATATGTGGTTATTGCTTAACTTATAATAAATTCATACTGTCACGTCATATTCTTACACGCATCACGTCATATTCCTGCATATTAAAACGTACTTTATCTATTGCTGTACAAATTTATTATTCCCAAAAATCTCGAATATTTGATTGTACATTGTAATCTCACATCTCATGTTCGCCAATGTATTGCAGATAGGCCAACAGTAATAATGGGAAAGTCAAATGCTGTTGGAATTGATCTTGGTACAACTTACTCATGCGTTGGTGTATTCATGCATGGCAAGGTGGAAATCATCGCCAATGATCAAGGTATCTCTCTCTCCTCTCATAACAAGTGGTTATTGTTGTACCACCTTAAACACTATTAATTTATAAAGTAACTTGATTTGCGCAAAATAATTTGAAATGTTTTACATTACCTACTACTCGTTAGGTATCTAGCAGGTATCTGCTAATGGGTTGAATTGTGTATGATAGAGATTCATTTTGTCAAATGAATAAACAATTGATGAGCAGCAAAATGCCTCCAATATATATTGAGTTATTAAATCATTAAAAGATACTTCCTGATATTGTATTTGTTCCAAAATTTTTTTTTTTTTTTTTTTTTTTTTTTTTTTTTGAATGATATATGATTTCTGAATACATCAATTTTGAATGAAATTTAGAAGTAAATTCATCTCCATATTCATCCCCAGCTCGTAACCTTCATCTAACTTTTTTCACTACAGGCAATCGAACAACCCCATCTTATGTTGCCTTCACTGATACCGAACGCTTGATTGGTGATGCGGCAAAAAATCAAGTTGCTATGAATCCGCATAATACTGTTTTCGGTAGGCTGGTAATTATTTTATACTTCGCCAGTAGATTATCGTATTCTAATTTGTGTCAATCTCGATATCACATTTAACAATTAGGAAGTATTGGAATAATGGGGATAAGATCATTTTTATTTCTGTGTTATTAAAGAATCTGTAAATTTAAAGATGCAAAACGATTAATCGGTAGAAAATTTGATGATCCAGCGGTACAGTCAGATATGAAGCATTGGCCCTTCAAAGTTATCAATGCTGATGGTGGCAAACCGAAGGTTCAAGTCGAGTACAAAGGTGAAACAAAAACATTCACACCAGAAGAAATATCTTCTATGGTTTTGGGGAAAATGAAGGAAACAGCTGAAGCATTTCTTGGACATTCTGTAAAGGCATGTCTTACCTTTGTTTTTTATCTTCAATTATCAAACAGCGAAGCAAACAGCAAGCTCATAGCATGCACATCCTTAATTTGCAGTTTATTGTGTTTTCCTGTCCATTCTGCGGTTGATTTAGGAAAAATTACTAGTTCCTAAAATATATTGCTAAAAAGTATAGTTGTTTTGAAAGTGTTGGATGATTTTCGTTCACTGCTGCTAATTCTTCTTTTTACCATAAAAAGAAAGAATTGAACTATAAAAAAGTCACTGTTCACTGAAACAAATCCTTAATTAGAGTAATTAAAGATAATTAGGATGATGAAAAGAATATATTCAAATTTATCACAAAATGATATCATAAATTTCTTTCTTTATCAGTTGATTGTAGGATGCCGTAGTAACTGTACCAGCGTATTTTAATGATTCTCAACGACAAGCAACCAAGGATGCGGGTGCCATTTCTGGCCTGAATGTCCTTCGAATCATCAACGAGCCAACTGCTGCCGCTATTGCGTATGGTCTAGATAAAAAGGTCTATATATAAAAAATAATCTTTGCTGAGACCATATACTTGCTTCACATAGATAAAAATCCGAAGATTGATGAATTTTTTTGGAGATTTTGTACTCCATGCTTAAATGGACAGCTTAATTGGTGAACTTTATTTTGTATCTATTTGATTTTATAGGGCAATGGTGAACATAATGTATTGATTTTTGATCTTGGTGGAGGCACTTTTGATGTGTCAATTTTAACTATTGAGGATGGCATTTTTGAAGTAAAATCAACCGCTGGAGATACTCATCTTGGAGGTTTGTAATTTAGATTTTCTGCTATTCTCAAAATTGTTTTTCTATAAAAACACCTGACCAGGGATATTTGTGGTAAAAACACAAATTTGGAGTTGATTTACAAATCCAGTGATGCGCAATATAATGAGAAAATGTTGAGAAGTTATATGATACAGTAAAAGTTTACATTTTATAAAATTGAATAATTTTAGGTGAAGATTTCGACAACCGGATGGTGAATCACTTCGTCAATGAATTCAAGCGAAAAAACAAGAAAGATTTGACAACAAATCCACGTGCATTACGTCGTCTTCGCACTGCATGTGAACGCGCTAAGCGTACGTTGTCGAGTTCGTCGCAAGCAAGGCAAAATTTCATAAACTAATTTATATAGTAAAAGTTTACGATAGTCAACTTATATATAATATGTTCAAATCGCTACATCAATCACATCCGGCATTTTCCTAATAATATGTAATCCGTTCTTCATCTTCAACAGGCTTATTTCAGCATTGAAATTGATTCACTCTTCGACGGTACTGATTTTTACACAGTATCACCCGAGCCCGTTTTGAAGAGCTTTGTGCTGATCTGTTCCGTTCAACCATGGATCCGGTTGAGAAAGCACTGCGTGATGCTAAGATGGATAAAGCTCAAATGAATGATATTGTTTTGGTTGGCGGTTCTACTCGTATTCCAAAAGTACAAAAATTGCTCTCCGATTTCTTTTCTGGAAAAGAACTGAACAAAAGTATTAATCCAGATGAGGTAAAGCATATTACTTACTTAATTTGCATATTGTGGAATGAATCCATAAATAAGGCTATTTCGTCTTCTTTCTTATCATACATTATATATCACGATAATTTATTTTCTAGGCTGTAGCTTATGGTGCTGCAGTGCAAGCAGCAATTTTATCAGGTGATAAATCAGATGCTGTACAAGATCTACTGCTATTAGATGTTGCACCATTATCACTGGGTATCGAAACTGCTGGTGGTGTGATGACTGCGTTAATAAAAAGAAATACAACCATCCCAACAAAAACATCGCAGACATTCACTACCTATTCCGATAATCAACCAGGAGTATTGATCCAAGTCTGTTGGCTCTCATTTAATTCATACAGATTTCTAAACTGCAAATTTTCGAACTAAATGCAGATTCTCATCTTCAAGAACTTGGAACAGGAAATTCAATTTCAGGTTTACGAAGGTGAACGTGCGATGACGAGAGATAACAACTTGTTGGGTAAATTCGAACTTTCTGGAATTCCGCCTGCTCCTCGTGGTGTCCCACAAATCGAAGTCACCTTTGATATCGATGCAAACGGTATTCTAAATGTCTCTGCACAGGATAAATCCACTGGCAAGCATAATAAGATTACAATTACTAATGACAAAGGACGTTTGTCGAAGGATGAAATCGAAAGAATGGTTGCCGAAGCCGAAAAGTACAAGGCTGATGATGATGCGCAAAAAGATCGCATATCAGCGAAAAATGCTTTAGAATCATACGCTTTCAACATGAAGCAAACGATTGAAGATGAGAAGGTATATGCCGTTTCAATAAAAATTTGGAAAGAAGTTTCCTAATTTCATTTGACACAACTTTATAAAATTTACTAAAAAATCCGAAAAAAATATTGCGGGTCCACTGAGTTTTGATTTTTCATATCCAATTAATAATGAGCAATTTATTATAAAACTCTATAAAAGATATGAATGAATTGATTTTTTTTAATGGAATTATTACAGTTGAAAGACAAAATCTCTGCAGACGATCGTAGGAAAATTGAAGACAAATGTAACGAAGTAATTAGATGGTTGGACGGTAATCAGACGGCTGAAAAAGATGAATTCGAACATCATCAGAAGGAATTAGAGTCTATTTGCAATCCAATCATTACCAAAATGTATCAGAGCGCTGGTGGAATGCCTGGTGGTATGTGGAACTTATTCTTACTGATGAGACTCAATCAAATTTCAATAAACATTGTGTACTGAAATCTAACTTTTACGAGCTTCATCACTTCTAATATTATCCCAGCCTCAAGATACCAGAGATTTTGTTACTTCAAAAGATTTGATTTCATACTCATAGTAGTCTTAAAAACTCGAGATAAACTCTCACATGCTAAGCGATCTCCTTTTATGTCGTAACATCGTGATGATCAGAATCGACAACGAAAAATATCACCGATATCACTTACAGCTTATAGAACAGTCAATCTCTACTAATGCCGAAAAGTAGAACTATTGATTAAATAAGAATGTCTGGGATTCTATTTATCAATTACAAAGGTCTACCATGATCCAACTGATGAATAACCCGTAATTTTTGGCATTTTGCATTTCTAAAGAGTAGTTCATTTCAATTTTGAGATAGAAGACACAAACTCGTTAATTTTGTTTATTTCAGGGATGCCAGGTGGTACATCAGGTGGCGGCGCACAAGGAAGCGGACCGACAATCGAAGAAGTTGATTGAGATATCCATTTATATTGTTTTTAAGCAATTATTTATGAACTGAAAGTAATATTAATGAAGTTGATTTCATTGTTGGTTTGATGTTTGTACGATGAATAAAAAGGCATAAATTCATTAAAATAATGTATAAAGTTATGCAGTTGGAGGCAAGAAAGAGATATCGAAATAGTTACGTATTTCTTTCAATCTAATTTCCTTCAATATTTTAGGGAAATGATTAAATAAAGTTATAATAGAGCTGCAGAGTCAGGTATGCAATTGCAAATATTTTATTCTAAAAAAGTAGAATAATAAAAAGTAGTGTGTCATCTTACTTTTTTTTGACCCGACAGTACGAAAGAGAGATAGATGTATCCAAAGTTTAGAAGTCTTCCCTAAATATCTCTCAAACTTGACATCTCCCAATGTAGGTTGGGAGATGGTTTTTGGACTGATAGGTTCCTAAATATTTTCACATCAAATGCACTCATATGGCTGTAAATTTGCCATGGATAGAGCTATGGAGCAATAATGTGCAACTTCCTCTAAATGCGTTCAATCGATAATTGCCAAGTGAAATTACTCAATTATTGCAACGATCAATGAAACAAATCAGTACTGCATGTCGAGTAAGTTGCATGCATGCAGGTGATCGCCTCCTCAAATTACTCACAATAATATTGCAGGATGAGAACCAAGGTGACAACCTAAAAAAAGCACCAACGTTCCAGAACATTCCCAGACCATCTCATTTTGCAATCCAAAAAGAATTTCCAGAACATTCTATGCCTCAATGTCTATCTCATTTCTCATGCTGGATGCAGTCAGCTACTATCTCTGATATGCTCTTAGCAGCACTCGCACATTATATTGTTGGAAAACTCTCTCAGTCTGTGCCCCATTATTCTCTAATTTTCCAGAACATTCTATTAGGTCTGCCATATAAATGGATCGACCGATGGTCGCCTATTATTGACGAGTAATCGTGGTGCGTCGTTCAGTAGGCTTGAAGGTTCTGTGGGTAGCTTTAGGGTTTGACGTACGTGGAAGGTTGTTGCGTGAGGTGGGAGGTCGTGGCGAGTATGGCGCGGAAGTTGAAGGTGGTGGTGTACTCATGAGTGGTCTTGATGTTCGTGGTAGTTGTATGTGGAGTGAATATGATCTAGAATGACGTTTACCCTTAGTATATAGTTATAATGTTTCAGACGTATAGTTTTTGATTACTACACTTCTCTTCAAGCAGCAAATATGTCAAAGAACGCTATTGGTATCGATCTCGGAACTACCTACTCCTGCGTAGGTGTGTTCATGCACGGCAAAGTGGAAATCATTGCCAACGACCAAGGTTACAATTATTATTGATTTCTTTCCGGTTGGAACTTACCGGCTTTGCATTCCTTACATCTCGATTTCAAATGATGTAAGATGTAATGTAATTGTCTCACATACAGTGTGTAAGGTTTAATGTGATTGTGGCAGGTTTAATTTACTACAATCATACATTTACTTCATCCACTGAAGCAAGTATTTCTAGTGAAAATTGAGTAGCTGCATCGGTTTTAACGAGGCATGTAGATGACCTCTCATTGTATAATAAAACATTTCATTGGTACAGTTTTTCAGCAATAGGAATTAAGTAGATTTAGTTGCCAGTTCAGTATATCAGTGAGAAATTTGATGATTACTTCACGAAAAGCAGGATTGTGCCAATTTTCATCATTTTATATCTTATTTTAATAAATTTAGGTAACCGAACAACACCATCGTATGTGGCATTTACCGACACTGAACGCCTTATTGGTGATGCGGCCAAAAATCAGGTTGCAATGAATCCCCACAATACTGTTTTTGGTAAGTCATTAGATCTGTTATTTGAGTATTTGTGCTTTATAATATGATAGCAAATCCATGTTGTATTTATTCCGTCTTCTCGATTTCTAATAACCTGGATTTGATTGTGAACTTCACTGTTAATAAGCGTTTTTACACCATGTACAATTTAGTTGCTATCATGTCCATAATATTAATATGTAGATCTGACATGAATTGGAAGTTAGTGTTTTCGTACATCAGCAATTGTCGGAATCGTTGCAATTTCAGATGCGAAGCGATTGATTGGTCGTAAATTTGATGATGGATCAGTACAGTCAGATATGAAACACTGGCCATTCAAAGTCGTGAATGCTGGTGGTGGTAAACCGAAAGTGCAGGTTGAGTACAAGGGTGAAACGAAAACCTTCACTCCAGAAGAAATTTCATCAATGGTTTTGGTTAAAATGAAGGAAACGGCTGAAGCATTTCTTGGTCATGCAGTCAAGGATGCTGTTATAACAGTCCCAGCATATTTCAATGACTCACAGCGACAAGCAACTAAAGATTCTGGTGCAATTGCTGGTCTGAATGTCCTGCGAATTATCAATGAACCAACTGCAGCCGCTATTGCCTATGGCTTGGACAAGAAGGTATCAGATATAATGCATATGAATATACATTGACGATTGACTTGAGTGAGTTATGTGCATTTTTTTTTTTTTTTTTTTTTTTTTTTTTTTTTTTTTTTTTTTTGATCTTTTCTATTACAGGGCCGTGGCGAACGCAACGTCCTTATCTTTGATCTTGGTGGTGGTACTTTTGATGTATCTATCTTAACCATTGAGGAAGGTATTTTCGAAGTAAAATCTACTGCTGGTGACACTCATCTTGGAGGTGCGTTGATTTCAAAACTAGTCGTATTTCTTACAAGTTATTCTGCGGACGTTTACGCATATTAATTATGCAAGTAGCATTATCGGATTCATTTGCAGGCGAAGATTTCGACAATCGTATGGTGAATCACTTCGTTGCGGAATTCAAGCGTAAGCATAAGAAAGATCTTGCGTCTAACCCTCGCGCACTTCGTCGTTTGCGCACTGCTTGTGAAAGAGCGAAACGAACACTCTCTAGTTCATCTCAAGCGAGGTACATATTTAGAAATTCAGTTCGAATGCTTTTTAGTTCGAATATCTCAGTAATTATGATTTTTTGCTGCAAGTTTTCTCTTTTTGGTATCATTTCCTTTTCAGTATCGAGATTGATTCTTTGTTCGAGGGAATCGATTTTTACACAAACATTACTCGTGCTCGTTTTGAAGAACTATGTGCTGATTTGTTCCGTTCAACCATGGATCCTGTTGAGAAAGCATTGCGTGACGCTAAGATGGATAAAGCTCAAGTTCATGACATTGTACTAGTAGGTGGATCAACGCGTATTCCGAAAGTACAGAAACTTCTCTCAGATTTCTTCTCTGGCAAAGAACTGAATAAGAGTATCAATCCAGATGAAGTAAGTTCAATTTTTTTTTTTTTTTTTTCGATGGAAAAATTTTAAGTCCGCCTATTTTTATGAGCAAACAAGATTCTTATGATATTTCACTAAGTTAATTAAATTATTTGCTTGTTTCTCCAGCTATTTAATTTTGAAGCGATAAAAATTTTAGGCTGTGGCATATGGTGCAGCAGTACAGGCAGCTATTCTTTCTGGTGATAAATCGGAAGCCGTACAAGACTTGTTGTTACTCGACGTCGCACCGCTTTCGCTTGGTATTGAAACAGCTGGAGGTGTTATGACTGCTCTTATTAAGCGGAACACTACTATCCCAACGAAAACGTCTCAAACATTCACCACATACTCCGATAATCAGCCTGGTGTTCTTATTCAGGTTCCTTTTTTTTTTTTTTTTCTTTTTTTTTTTTAAATTTGCCAAGACTTCTTTTTCCAAGGAATTCTGAAACATAATCTTGAAACTGGAACATAAAAAACTAAAATTCAGGTTTACGAAGGTGAACGTGCTATGACGAAAGACAACAATCTGCTTGGTAAATTTGAGTTGTCTGGAATTCCGCCTGCTCCTCGCGGTGTACCGCAAATTGAAGTCACATTCGATATTGACGCGAACGGTATTTTGAATGTTTCCGCACAAGATAAATCAACAGGAAAACAGAACAAGATTACAATTACCAATGACAAAGGACGTTTGTCAAAGGATGAGATCGAGCGAATGGTACAGGAAGCTGAGAAATATAAGGCGGATGATGAAGCACAGAAAGATCGTATTGCAGCGAAAAATGCTCTCGAATCTTATGCATTCAATATGAAACAAACGATCGAGGACGAAAAGGTAATGTCCGGATTCATCATTCACTGTCTTAGGAATAGTGTGTTTTTATGTTCCGACTTTTTTTAAACTTATTCTTATCTCATTTCTATTAGCATGAATCATCCTTTTTTTATTCAGCTGAAAGACAAGATTTCGGAAGACGATAAGAAGAAGATTCAAGAAAAATGCGACGAAACAGTGAGGTGGTTGGATGGTAATCAAACAGCTGAAAAAGATGAATTTGAGCATCGTCAAAAAGAGCTGGAAGCTGTTTGCAATCCGATCATTACAAAACTGTACCAGAGTGCTGGTGGAATGCCAGGAGGTAATGATTTTGTAATTTGAAGCAGCTTGATGTATAAAATAATTATCAGTACTAGTGTTGGTTTGGAATGATGAAAATAACGCAACATGAGCTAATCGACAGAAGTGGCCTAATGCACGAATATTTTAGGAATGCCTGGTGGTATGCCAGGTGGTATGCCGGGTGGAGCTCCAGGTGGCGGTTCGACGGGTGGTGGACCAACAATTGAAGAAGTTGATTAAATAATGCATCGATCGAAATTAACGATCTCGTCTTAGCTATACGATGTATACCTCGTTTTATCATCTGTTTCTGATATTGTGAAATTCAAATTATTATTTAGCATCCTCGTCCCTGTTGAGGAAGTGATTGAACGGGGATGAATTTGATGTTATTATTGCTGTACTTGTTATTGTTTTTATTTTTATTTTTTTGATTTTTCAAGAGTCTACGATGTCTAAAATTGAATTAAAATTTATGTATAATTTCTGTGAATGTTAAAAGCATCGGTAGACAAGCATAGTAAAAATACGAAAGAGACGAATGTAACTATATTCATAAATATGTGAGCATTAGAAGGGATGTAGAATTCTGTAGTCAACGACAAAATATTAGCGATGCTGGATTACTTCTTATTTGGCTAATTTAATTAGTATACTGAGGAGTAACAGCTGATTGAACCACGCTGAACTGTTGTGTATTCATAATCCTATTCAAATCCCAGAGATAAAGATTACACTGATGGAGTACGGATGTATTAGATCTTTTTAGTTGACCAAAATTCCGGATTAACGGCTATCTGGAAATCTATTGGTACCGTCTTATCGCCGTTAGCTTGCGGGATTAACATTGTTTTATCAATTTTTGAGGGAGGTGACACAATATGTGCAGTACTGCATGCATTTCGACTCAATTTTTGCATTATATGGCTTCAGAAATCTCACTATCCTGCGTCAAATTCCATGCCATTAGCTTTTTATCGGCATATCTAGTCGAATATTTGTTTATCATCGAATATAGCTGGCAGCACTAATACAATGCAATTTTGTCAACTACTGCGAAAAGTTACCATTAATAGAAGCAAATTTTACTGCCATTTTAAAAATAACAGTAATAAATGAGTAAAAACAAAGCTTTTAACGTCAACGGAAACAAGTGGAAGATTCTCTTCAATTTCACTACCAACCATTCAAAGTCTTTTTAGAATTTTTGAAGTTTATGATTTCTAAAAAACAAGTAGCCTGAAAAAAACTGACAATTTACTATCTCTCTTCACCTCCATGAAAATAAAAGGGATCTTGTTAATACATTTTCTGTAAATTCCGCAAGAGATGCTCTGATAAGAATGCTCTACATATCATCGTCATCATCATTTCTTCGCTGCACTGGTTTCTCGAGCTTAATCAAATCATCAATACGAAGAATTGTTATAGCAGCTTCGGTTGCAAACTTCAGACTCTTAACTTTACTCATCAGTGGTTCAAGAACACCAGCTTCTTTGTTATCACGAATTTCACCGTTTTCCAAATCCAAACCGGCCCTAAAACGAAGGCAGATTGAATCGGAATGAAACAAAACCCTTTTATCTTTATATCTGTTTCTCGCTAATTTATTTCATACATATCCCTTAAAAAGTACGCATAACATCATAACATCAGTGCATGCATAATAGCAAAAGTACGCATTAAATCCATATTAGATTTGATCAGTATTCCGTCTCGTTAAGTTTGATGAAAGCATTAAGCAGAAATTTATCAGATGAAGAAAGATCAGTCTGTTCTTTCTCATAAAATTCATAAATACCATTTCAAATGAGCAAGTTCTTTCACTTGCTGTGCTTTGTTGTGAAATGCTCGTAACTTAGCGACTAATTCTGTTGAATCTTTGGCAGCATTCGAAGCGAGCACTTTTGGTATGACGAGCAATGAATTAGCGAATTCAGCCACGGCAAGCTGTTCACGGCTCGACTGCAACAAAATAATAATATCCAAGCACTACAGTCACACTGAATAATTAAAATTAACTCATCAAATTTGTTTTAAATCTGCAACTCTTCATAAATCCCTACTAAAAGCAATAAGAAGAAACGGAAGCATCAATTTCAAACGCAAATTGTAAAAAGCTGCCGAAATTGTATTAATTAGAAAAAGCCAAACTTACTAAAGTGGTCGCAAATGCTTCAAGATAAACATTCAATGAAGTTTCAACTGCTCCACCACCAGCAACAAGTTTTTTGCTTTCAAGTACTCGCTGGACAACACAAAGAGCATCATGAAGTGATCGCTCCATTTCATCAAGCATCACATCATTTGGCCCACTAAATATCAAAAGCAGTAAGAAGGAAGAAATGGAAGCATTAAAACGATCCGATTCATGAGAAAATAGTAATCTACTTTCACTTTTTTAAATCGAATTCATAAAAATATTTTTCAATATTTGCAATGATAAGGATTAAATTAGAAAATTAAAAGTAAATTTATATGACTTAAAGTGTTGAAAGAAAAAGTTTATGTCAAATCAGTATGAAATTAAATTTGATCAACAATTAGATACTATGGAAAAGGATGTTTCACCGAAGAATAATCGAGGATGAAGTTCGCGCTTTGGGTCCTTTGATGAGAATAAGTTCATCGTCCGAAATTCTTTCCTGAACTACTTCATCAGCTGCACCGAGCTGGGAGGTTTCGAATGCTTCTGCGCCTTCCAGAGTTGCCAAAGATGACATTAATGTAGCTAAAACATATGTTTCCTCTAAATTAGATAAAAAATTGCTTTTGAAAAGATTCCAAGATGCTTAAGTTCTCTCGAACCAACGAATTCAATTTTTTTAAAACTATAAAATCTTCAAAGCCATTTTGTAAATCATTTAGTTAAAGCGACGATGTTTCTAGATTGCTCAAATTCCCTTAAATTTTTTATATATTGCTAAAACTGCTTGCAAATCATTTCCTGTCCCATTCATATGTTCCATACTTTAATTTACAAAATTTTGATAGCAAAAAAATTTCGATGAAGCATTTTAAAATAAAGATTTCTCAGTTTTCTTCTCTAATAGAGATATTTTTTTAATCATTTTTTCAAATTTGAAGTTAAGCAGTACTGTGAATTAATTAAAAAAGAATTTGAAGCAAAATGCTTCCTATTATTTTTATTAAATTACCTCCAGTTGCTTTAGCAATTCGTTTTAAGTCAATCTTTTTGCATCGTCGTACTGCCATTGCACCTGCTTCCACAAACTGCTTTAAGCAGAGATCATCGATTCCACCTGTCGTCAGTACTACATTGGCTCCAGCTTTCAAAATTTTTTCAATTCTTCGTTTCGTTATTTCGAACTCTCTGTAATTAAGTAGAGTAAAGCAGTTCCGTAAATGTCTTATCAACCCAAAAAAATTTGAAGCAATTACTGCATATCATTTTTATTCAATTATCTCCAGTAACTATTTTAGCAATTATTAAAAACATTTAAAAAATATTCCCAATTCTACAAGCAAGAAGACCTAAAGCAGGCAATACATATGCCCTATTTTGAATTTCATAACTTGCAACAACTTAAAAACAAATCATGAAAATATATGACGAAAAAAGAACTTACTCACGACGAAATGCTTCAAGCTTTGATGGATCTTCAACCACCACCGATATTCCAAGATGCATTTTGACCTTCTGCAGCGAAAAATCCAAACAAGCAATCTTCGCATTATGAATAATGCGTGGCATAGCTAAAAGTAACAGTAATTATTTATGGAAACCGTAATCAAGTAATCAAAAAACTAATCAGAGTGATAAAGTTCTTAATGAAAGCATAATACAAATAAAAGATAAAGCAACAAAAAAAAATATGATGTGAGTTTACTATTCATTTCTCTACATAACTGTTTTCAAAATGATAGAAATAATCTACTGATGTCTAAATGAAAATCATGACCATAGTAAACCGTCAGTAAAAAATGTGTGCTTAATTTTGAAACAAAAAAAAAAAAAAAAGAAAAAAAAAGGAGATGACTTTATTTTGAAAAATAAAGGAAAGGAGATTAAAGTAAATAACAAAAATGCCTGAATTGTTTTCTACGTCATCTCCTTCATTCCAAAGGAAATAACGTAGAAAACAATTCAGGCATTTCTGGTCAAGTATGCATATGCTTAACATAATCAATAGCGGGCGCGAGTAAGGCGGAAGGAAGAATGAAGGGAAAGAAGAGAGAAAGAGGAAGCATAGGATAAAGATGGGATGTAAAAGTTCAACATAAAAATTACCTTGACTGGCAATAGTACAATTCAGCGCATAGCCCTTAATCAGAAAACTCTCACGTACTGATTTTCCATGTGCTTTCAACACGTTGACAGCCTTGATTGGGTAAGTAACCTTACCTTGGGCGTCAGTTACTTTAACGAGTTCTGCCGCTTCAACGACCATATTAGCAAAAAAATCAGCATCACTGTAAAAATCAGCATCCGAAATAAATCATTATGAAGAAGAAATAAAGGAAGGACATGAATAGATCCAGATCAATATTTTTAAAACACGATTTCGGAAAAAAGTAGGATTTCATGGATGTAATACAATATTCAATCAAATGATAGCCTCCTACTCGAATGGAAAAGGGAAAATAGAGGAATAGAAACAAATATGGTTTGTGAACGTATCCTAAAATGTCATCAAAGTTATATGTTAAGCAATGCTAATATTAAAAAGAACTGGACCCAGGGAGTTGTAATATGTAAACTTGGAGAAAATTTCCTATTCCATATTTCTAAGATCACAAAAAAAGGAAAACATACGGCCCAATGACTTTTGAAGACATTGCTGTTTTAGCAGCTTCAATAATCGAATGTCGTCCCAACTCTTGCGATCCAAAAGACAAATTGTCCTGCAGGAAAAATTCAGAAGCATAGGAAATTACCATAAATTACTTTCTCATGATCAAATTTTCAAAAAAATAAACCTAAAAACTTCCTGTGCACTCTTAATTACCACTAATTCTCAACTCAACACTTCTGTTACAATATCACTGAGAAAAAATAAAGCTAAAATACCAGTAGCTGATGCAAATATAAAATAGTAGTACTAATTTTACGAATACGGAAAGTAACAGTCTCCAATCTTTTTCAGTGTGTGGTAACTGAAGGCAAATAAACATATGAATAGGACTATAAAATAAGCAGATAAATGAAAGCGAATCTTTATCTTTAGATATTAATAATAGAACATTTACCTGCATATAACGTACAGATTCTTTACAAGCCAAGCGATAACCGTTAATAACGGTTGTGGGATGAACTTGTTGCTTAACTAATTCATCAGCAGATTTAAGTAACTCGGCTGCTACAATAACTACCGATGTTGTTCCATCACCAACCTTGGAAAAAATTTATTTAAAATTGTCAGTTAAAATAATTTCAACTAAAAATATTCATGGAAAACAGAATGAGGAAATGAGAAGGAATAATTTCAGGATTTTCACAAATCCAAATATTTCTCAATTAATTTTCAAAAGAAAGTCATAATGTGTGATTGAATACCTCCTCATCTTGTAACTGAGCCAATTCGACAAGAACTTTTGCAGCCGGATGTTCAACTTCTATTTGTTTGAGAATTGTCGCGCCGTCATTTGTCACTACCGCATCCTGAAATTAGAAATGTGAAATTCTCCGGAAGCTTCATTGCAGATAAAGAATCCTAAAAGTGCGATTTTTGACCTCACATTCAGGACAATTCCTTTAAAAGCCTAAATGCTCTCGAAAAAGATCGTAAGTATATGAAAATATGCACAATGATTATATTACGAAAACATGTATTATAAAAGTTTATAATATTTAAGAAGGAAAAATGCTTTGTCCATCATCGGACTCATATATATCCTTGATTGCTTTTGTAATGATCTATAGCATCTAACCTACCCCAACATCATCCACAAGCATCTTATCGAGTCCAACCGGTCCAAGTGACGACTTCACAATATTAGCAATTGCTGATGCTGCCATAACTGAAATCGAGACGATTAATTTGGAATGAATGCAACTTCTGCGAAGATTACCAAATTTGCTTTTTCCGAAAGATTGAACTGCATGTTCACGTTTAAGATGCATAAAAAGTTCGATATTTCATTCAAATTTCTTTATTAATCTTGCATAAGCATAATAATATATAGTAATGTAAATAAGGGAACATATTGTGCAAAGAAAATGATACCATTTTGTGTTCGAACGGACTGACCCGACGTACGTTTGCCCGTGACAGCAAGGAGTCCTTCGCCAGCTGATGCCATCTTTTCTAAATAAATAATTACAATTGTAGTATTTAAATACTGAAACTTAACATTAAGGAAAAGTTTCCGCAACAAGACTTTGTACTTTGGACCATTCCGACGACAAAACAATTAAACTATCCACCAAGATCTACTCTTAATTAAATTAATTGACAAGCCTGACCTCCGCCCCCTATACATTCATCCGCTTATGCTACAACGTTATAATCCAAGGAAGGGATCGCTATGAAAAGTCTGTCCTTCATCCGAATATGTTGGATAACTGCGATGTCATAATCATTAAAAATCAATAAAAGATATGTGGGAGGGCTTGCTGCCATATTATTTTTAGCCATCTCTTCGGATAGTTCTTATCAGTTATCATTAATTGCTACCTCTCCTTTAGTCCGCTCATTCTTTATATTTTCGGAAATCTTGCGATATGACATGATGACCTCATTGCCATTTCGTATGATACCAAAACATGATGGACATCTATACGACAAATGGGATTCAGTGATGTCCAATGATGGCGACTATCATAAACTGCCGAATTGTACAAATGGAATTGGATGGATTCTGAATGTAAAGCTCTTTTTCCTATTTTTTATTGCTTATTTTTTTTTTTCGAAAATTTGTTAGATAGAGATCGGACTCGGAAGTCTTTAAAAAAATAGTGTAATTTTTGTTAGTATCTGAAAATAAGTTATGTAAATAGAGAGGATTAAACAATTCTCAAGAGATTATCGAACTGATATATGCAAAACGATTGCTTATTTTGAACGTTAAAGTTTAGAATACACATGAAATGCATTCACTAATTCTTATTAGAGATATGAAATGAATAACGGAAAAGATTGCAGTTGCATTCATTTGAATTCGGCACTTTTTTCAGATTTTTGGGGATTGTGTCGATACGAACTTGAAATTAATTGGCTTTATCATTGGGTTTATTTCATTGTTTCTTTGGCTTTTACCATTAATTCCACAGCTTTTGAATAATTATCGCACTAAACGATGCGATGCTCTTTCCATTTACTTTATTCTTTTTTGGTACGTTCTACCAAGCTAGAATATATTTATCAGAATTTAAGGAAGTTTAGTATTTTGATTGGGCATTGCTTCCTACCATAAGAAGTTATTAGAAAATTTTAGCAGTTAGATATGAATGAAATGTAGCTTGCTACAAAAAAGTTTTTCCATTTGTTTACATTATTTTTCGCATGGAATGCTTTTATCAGTATCATCTGTTTATTGCAAAAACTATTGCGAATAAAAGAAATTGGAAAATTCAGGCTAATATCTTTCAGACAAATATTTGAATCATCCAATTTTTATTTTGATTTTAAGGATTGTTGGAGATTCATGCAATGTGGCTGGGACAGTACTTGCAAATCAACAACCTCTTCAAAAAATTATTGGTGTCTATTACATTATGCAGGTATGAAACCCAAAAATTTTAAGATTTTATCTATACTTGTTCTTGACAGACCATCCCTTTGTCGTAAAATAATTTTGGTTTTATTTATATTTCTAGGATATGGTCATTCTTAGCCAGTATTTTTATTATACTCGCATCTATTCACATCGATTACAAGGTATCTTTTCCAATTAAGTTTCTAATTTTTGATTTTTCACTTATTTTTCTCATATCTTCTAATGTATCGGAAATAATGTAGAAAAGAGAGCTATTTATAATTGCTTTTAAAATTTCCAGAAAATAGCAAATTTTAGTAAAACTAAGTTTCCATCAGCAATGCAACTTTCATCAATTGCAGTTAGATCACCTCCAACTTAATTTAGTTCAGTTGAGGTTTTGGATTTTTTCTGTTTTTTGTTTTGTTCTCATTGATATTAGTATAAAATATTATATGAACTGATTATCAGTTTCGACACGAAATAATCCAGTAACAAGTCCAACAGCAATAGTACCGGGCATTTTTATTGGATTTTTATTCACTGGTGGAACATTATTTTCAAGTTATCGTGCATCAAATAAATTTGATTATCAAGCTTATGAAATACCATCTAGGAGAAGAAAATTACTTTCTACTGAATTACTTGGTGGACCGCCATTTTTTAATGGCTATTACGATTTGGTTGGCTTAATTTCATATGTTATATTCTTTATGTTTTTTTAAAAAATTTGAATTAGATATAAAAATTTCTATGTTTTCTTGTTGAAGAAAAAGTAATAATAAAAAGTGGTAAAAATCGAATCTTATAAGAAATTGCTTTATTTTTTCAGCTCGGCTATATAATTGGTTCTATATCCGCAACATGTTACTTTGCCGGTCGCATTCCGCAAGTGTTAAAGAATTATTACCGGCGATCTTGTGAAGGTATTGTATCATGAAAACAACAGTTTATTTTCCAATTCAAATTGAAATAGTACAGATGATATGTATTTTTGTAGAAAAAGATTGAGCCCTTATGATACTCTAAATGTAACATTCACTGAACAGAATTTTCAAATGAGTAATGTTTCTTTTTTTTTTTTTTTTTTTTTTTTTGTCTTCAACTATTTTTGCTTATATTACCAAATAATTTAGATATCTGAAGTTTTTTTCTTCCTCTTTTTATATCTTTTCTCCCGATATTTCTTCCCTTATATGATTTACCGTACTTATATCCCTACTCAAAGATAGTAGTCGTAAAGCTAATCGTAATCATCCTTGATAGATTGTCCGTTCGGTTTCAATCTTTGATGTTTATTGAGAAAAAAAAATCACTTTGCTTGAATACATTTGACCCCATTTTATTCATTTCTATTCATCTCATTTCATAAAAATTATTTTATGATGGTTCACCTGATCGGACCATCCTTGAAGAAAATCAATATTTATGACCCGATTTTTTTATTGCATCAATGATTGTGTGTTCCGCGATTGCATACAAAATGTAAAATGATCCATAAAATTTGGAGATTACTGTGACCGTTTAGTAAGTATGGTCCACAGATTACTGTAGTGCATGGGCCATAAATAGATCTTCCTCTTTCGCACGCTGACCTGACCTGACCTGTAATTATTCGTCAGTTTTAATAATTTCGTTAATTAGTTACTTAGTGTACATTTTAATTGAGATTTTTAGTTCGCATTCTGCAAATTTTCATACTTAATCGCATATTTCAATTTTGATTTAAATTCCTGTCAAGATTTCTCTGAGACAGTGATATGTTAAGTTGATATCAGTTTGGTTATGAATAGGGAGCCATTCAGTTTAAAGTTTACTTTTCATTTCGATTTGCTTTCCACAAAAAAAAAGAAAAAAAGTGGAAAAATTTGAAACCAAGAATAATAGATTCATCACAGGAAACAATAGTGAGAAAAAAAAATGAAATTTGCAAACTCAATGAATTTCTACTTAATTTTTCAGGCAGCAAAGGTTAATTGTTGTTCTTAGGCGGAAATTACTATTCATGCAACAACAACAGCAGCAGAAATCCGATCTGTAATGCTACATTCCTTTCAAAAATTTAATTGGTTTGTCTTTTTTATATATATATAATTTCAAAAATAATTTTTATATTTCACTATTTCATTTCTTGCGATCCATGAAATATTTCAAACATTTAGTTCGCATAAGAATTCAATTACGGGGAAACGTTAAGGCAAATTATTATATATAGAATATTTTAATGATTTGAAGCACTCTTCATCCGTTTTTACTATGAATATTTCAATTGATAGCCTAAGGCATTCCTTATGCAATAATTTATTTATTGAATAGCTCTTCCATTCTCTTGAAATGTTAATTTTCATTTAATTTCATATTGAATATATTTTGATAGTTTCCTAATGATAAGTTAAGAAAATGAAATGGAAATTATCGAATTAGAATTAATATCATTATTTTGTTATTTGCAAAGCGTCTGTTGGAGATTATTTGTATTAGTATGAATTTGAGATCAGATACATGTTATTTTTGTTTTTTTCATCAATACAATTTTTTTCCCCACGTTGCACTTGTCTTTTTTCTAATTTCGTATCCATAAAATAAAAAAGATTTATATCTTTTTTGTTTTAAAAAAAATTTTTTCTTCCGAATTTTCCGTTTTGAAAAATTTTTTCTTCTTTCATCAGCTGAGGACAAATTGTATGTAATTTAATATATTTACGCTAAAATTTATTCAACAATACGGAAATGACGCATGAAGATTAACATCAAAAATAGCATCATATATACGCTGTTGAAGTAAGCGTGCTTTCGGAAAGTTATTTTTTCTGGAAAATTTTTTGATTATTTCTTCTCTAGTATTTATTAGATATTTATTTATTCATTAATTTTGCTAGTATTTAAAATATCTCTTGATCACTGGACATATTCGAAGATTTAGTTAATTAATTGTCATTTTTTACAAGTTCTGATTTTAAATATTATTTGATTAATGGACATATATTTATTAAGGTGATCGCAATCAATCCCTCCAGTTCTGGTCTTTTTAAAAAAGATAAATGAGAAAAAAGAAACTATTCAATCACTGGACATATTTGAAGATTTGTTTAATTAATTGTTATTTTTTATCAGTTTCTAATTCATATTTAGGTGATCATTGTCAACCCCTGCAATTGTGAATATTTTGAGGAAAGGTAAAAGAGAGGAAGAGGAGAGATGGTATAGTATAGATGGATGGTTTCGGATGACAAAGCTTCTCGTCCTAATGTCATCGTCGTCCCATCACCGTTTTGATATCATTTTAGTGCTTATCGATGTGTGTCTCGATGGTGAAGTGGCATTGGCACACACAGTCTGTATTGCTTTACTTCTTGAGTTTTGTTTGCATAAGAGGTGGATTGATTGATTGTGGTTGGTTAGTTGGTTGGTTGGTCGAAATGGGACGGAAAATACGACAACGAGAAAGAGATGAACAAATTGATGATTATTCCATCCATAAAAAGCCTTTCTCTTTCTTTCCATTATTATTATTTTTACTCTTTCAACAACAAAAACAACAACAACAATGAAAACAATAAAGCTTAAATGCGACAAATGCGCCGCAGATGAATGAACAGCTTTGAGCGCATTTGTCATTTGTCATACTAATAAGGTACTAATATTGAAATGACATTAAAATGCTTTAAAAAGATATGCTAATTTCAGAGATGAGACATTGATATTGAAATGATATTGAAACAGTTTAAAAAGGATAAACTAATTTCAGAAAAAAAGTTTAAATTTCAAACAATTTTCCAAAAAAAAAAAAAAAAAAGATTTAAAATTGGATATTAGGATGGAAGAAATTTCTATAAAGACAAAAAATTCGAAATTTGTATGAAAAAATTGTAAAATTATGTATATAAATTGGCTTCATAGATTGTGGACATGAAATTAACTGATTTTTATAAATTATTTTTAGAATCCAAAATTACAAAATGATTTTATGTAATGAAAAGGGCAATGCACTAAAGAAAACTAGTTGTAGGGCAGGAAAAATTTCATTATTTCGAATTTATGGTAGAATTTCGAGATAAGTATGGGTTTTTTTTTTTTTCGATTTATTGTACTTGGATTAAGTTTCCAAGCAACTTTAAGGATAAAGGAGTTCTTGAAGTTTGTGAGCAAGAATCGAACGAAACTAGTTATTGAACTTAGACTTTCTTTTGAAAGATTTCGTTGATACAGCAAATAATTGAGCCTGAAGTAAATACTGAAGAGAGTGAAAGCATTGCAATACTTTACATTTTTTTGCAGTTCTTTACTGTAAAAAATGAATCATTATTCAAACAAATACAGTGCTAGATCTAGTCAGGATGAAAATTGATTTTGAAATAGGCCTGCTTTTTTATAACTCGTTACAACTGATATGAAAACATATTTCTAACATATATTCAAATGAGTATTTATCGATTTTTCTTTTTTGATTCTTTCAATTATGTGAATTTATTGAAAAATAGTTAATTCTTCATTTTCATAAAATGAAAAAAGAAAATTCAAGAGAAATTTAAGAAAAATACATATATTAATTGATAAAATTGAGAAAAAATTACTTAGATGATTTTTGATTACTTTATATTATTGATTTAAAGTGCGATATTACTATTAACTTATGGTATCACTATTATCACTATCACTATATCACTACTAACCGATACTTATAGCCCAAACTTTTTCAATCATTTTTTTCTAACAAAAATTTGGCTATATAAATGTTTTATTTATTTATACAAAAAGAAAAGAAAAGAAAACGACAAAGTTTGGAAACTAAATGTTTACAAAAACATATCTTATGTTCAAACATTCGATAAATTTACATATGTAATAAGAAGCTATTAAATATAACAAAATTCAAATCAAATTGCTTACTTTATCTTGACAGCGCAATGCAAAATGGTAAATATTTATTTATTTATCAGAAAGGGAGGTAAAATTCTAAGCAAATTCTTTGCTAAACATTTTAATATTTGTTCGTTAAACATGAATAAAACTAATATTTGTCCTCAGTTTGGTATATTCTTCTTGCTTTGTCATCCTTCATCTCGTCCCCGATCTAGCCCATATATAAACAAGTCCTAATCGTGATTGTCCGATCAGTTTCACCCTGTTCAAGGACGATCGAAATGATCAATTTTGCTTCAGAATCTTTTCCATAATTTCATTTTACTAACATTTTTTATCTCATTTTTTGATATTTTGATAGCTAATGTTCGTTTTTTTTTTTTTTTTTTTTTTTTTTTTTTTTTTTTTTTTTTTTTTTTTTTTTTTTTTTTTTTTTTTTTTTTTTTTGATATGATATTTTATCTCATTTTGTTCTATTTCTATTCTTAATATTCATCAGTGAAATATTTATCACAAATTATTCGTTGATAAGTTTAAATAGATTCTAAGCATACATAAAGATATCTTTTTTTCCTTCGTTACGATATCGAATAGCTTTGAAGGAATTTAATGTCTTTTCTCTTCAGAAGTCTTACAAACATTCGAATAAAGTATTAAATTACGTTATGATTTGATCTATTGCGTTGGATTTGTGAAATTTTTAAAAATCAAGATTTATTTTTTGTTTAAAAGCTTTTTTTTTTTTTTTTTTTTTTTGAAATTTATTCATTTTATAAGATTTAAATCTCAAATATTTATTTCAGCGATTGGCTACAAATTATACATGACAAACATTGATTGATAATTTACATCATACGGATATGTGATATATCGGTTGTTTTTTCTTTTTCTTTTTTTTTCTCATAATTACGTCTAGAGTAATGCACGGTTCCTTTATCATTATAATGATTATGATATGTGATATATCTTTAAGACGAGATTTTTTTTTTCTTAATCATGTTGCTTTTTTTATCCTAACTGGTCATTTATTTCGTGTAATTACCATAATTAGCAATTAGATATTTGTTAATTTCTGAAATTAAAGGATAAATTACCTTTAATTTTGTTTCCTTTTATTCATAGATTTTATTCAATCTTTTAAATAAAAGTTTTAGATCAAGAGCATGAAGAAATAGCAACTTTTCCTTGAAAGAAAGATTTGTATTTCTAGACTTTTATTTGAAACATTTCAACATTTCATTTCTTCTTCATTTCTTCACACTCTTGGTCTAGATTTTTATTTAAATTTTAAACTTTTTTTTCTTGTAGCAAATAAATGTAGAGTTTTGAATGACAGATTCAAGATTTCTAGAATTGTGTTCTTTATTTTATTAAAAAACCAGTAGTGGGATAGAATTTTAATAGAATTTTCTAGGTAATTTATATCTCGTAAGTTTGAATTCAAGTATCTTTGGAAATTCCTGATTTATCTTTTTCAAAACTGAATTCAAAATTGTGATGTGTGTTTCATTTTGTTTGATTCATTTTGTAAAATTTAAAGTTTCACCAAATTTACAAATCAGAGAAGCTTCTTACCATGTAAGTAAAATTAGGAAAATTTCTCACTTCCTTTTTCCGAATTTTTGTTCCTAAATTTGAATTCTAATAATTTTCCACTATTTTCTCCCCGATGTTAATTTTTAAACTTTGTTTTTTTCTTTTTATTTTTTTGCTGTTCTTTGTAGATATTTTTCCTATGGATGTAAAAAATTTGCATTTGTTCTGTGATGATGCTTTTATTTTGATTAAGCTCAAAAAATCATTTCAAAGCTAAGAAAGTTTTTATATTCTATTGAAATTCGAAAAATATTATTCCACATCTTTAAAGTTCAAAGGTTAATTTGAATGAATTCCACTGCAAACATTAAATTCATTCTTCATAAATTCGTCTTATTTTTCAACTATTTAAATCATTATAACAAAAAATACGCGTATTTTTGCTCATTTGATATTTATCTCGGAATAAAATATAAATTTTGTTGTTTTTGCACTTTATCATTTTTGCATCCATGATGAATTAAGTGATATTGGAGAAAAAGTTTCGGAAAATCGTGAAGTTTAAGAGTCTTGACAAGAAGGAAAATTTGGTTAAGAAATTTGATTTTATTGATCATTATCTCATAGACATATAGGTATTTCTTTATCATAATCTTTGCAGTCTTTTCTCTTATCCGATTTTTAACATTATGATCATCAACATTATTGTTATTGGATATCTCTTTCAGAATTTATTTGATACAATAATCATGAGCAATAAGTTCATTGATCAAAAACAGATCATAGTTTGTCACTTGTCACCTTTCTGAAACTTTTAATTCATAATAATCTTTCGGAATAATTTCGCAATCTGTGATCAATTACGAGAAATACTTTGAGTTCTTCATGAATTTACAATTTAGATTATGATAAGTGATAAATTTTAGGACAGATTTCTTGATTAAAGTCCCTTAAATTTTAAATTTTTCTTTCTTCCTCTCAACAATTTATTTATATTTACCTATCTTATAAATGATTATTTGGTCAGGGAAGTATTACACAATTGGAATGAATGAATGAATGATTGTATTGGAAATAACAGGAAGGAAATTTGCTAACTTGAACTTTACCTTCCCTTTCCTGTTCATTATCTTCTACCTTTCTTTCAACACCTGACAATAGTAATTTCAATAATAATAATACTTTCGACTCATTGATACTATATTTGATCATTTTATTTGGATATGTTTTCATACTTCACACAATCACAAGTATCTATCCATTAAGTGGAGTAAAACGCCTGGAGCGCAACTTGGATAAATAAGTGGTTATTGTTAGTTGTCAGAAAACTTATTTGTTAGAAAACAAAATTGATCTGTTCCATTATACTCTTTCTTCAACAAGTTTTTAATGGAATTGCAAGTTTTCTTAGCTCTTCTAGAAAGAGAGAGAGAGAGCTAAAAGGTTATAATAAAAAGGTCATGTATTAGTTTGTTTGATGAAATTGGAACTCTTAATGATCTATTAACAACAATCATTTTCGAGTTTGTGTCGATTAATTAGTTAATTAGTTGAAATTGATTAATTTCATTTAAGTTCGTTTTTTGAAGGATAAATGTAAATTTCATTTACATTTAACACCAAAAATAAGCGCTTTTATTTCATACATTTCCTTCGTTTGGCAAAAATTCTTGTGATCTTGGCAAATTTTTAAATTTTTTTTTCTTTTTTTTTTTTAACGGGAATCAGAGATAAATAAGAGATGTCTAATGATGATTTTATTATTTGTCAATTACTATGCAAATTTTATTTGGCCAAATTAACTGCACGGGAATAATCAAAACATGAATATTGTTAACAATTATCACATTTAATAATCATTTAATATGCTCAAACATTCATACTACCTTTTAAATATTAGCAATTAGCAAATTAGACTCTTGGCTTTATAGTTGAACACATACCTAATTTATTCTTTTTAAAGAATCTTATAGATAAAATTGAACCTGGCTAAAATTAAAGCTTAAACTTTTAATCCTTTAAATCAAACCTTAAGCCTTTAAATTAAATCTTTTTTTGTATTCATTTTCAAGTTTTATGCAAATTTGCAAATCCAAATTAAATGAAATTACAATACATCATCGTACAATATTTCAAAAAATAAATTTAACGGTCATTTTAAACAAACTGATCGCCGACAATAATTTTAACAATAGCAAAGAAATGGATGATATCATAAAACCATAATTTATATATGTATACATATAGCTCAATTCTAAATGGTAATGAAAATTGGTGATAGAATTATCGTTTAATCAAAAAATTTCAGAATTTTAAACTTTCAAGGTTTAAAAACTTGAATGATTTCAAATTCAAATTATTATTTTCTTAAATTTAAATTCAACCAACGAATCGAATAAATGAATTAAGCGATATGATTTGATAATACAACGTTAATTGGTTTTAGGAAGTTAATCTTGGGCCATTTCTCTGGCATAGAAAAAAGCCAAGAACGAGCAAACATTCTTAGAAAATAATAGCTCACATATTTCTCTTTTTTAGTTCAATATTTTTCAAATCTAGAATTTTTCAATTCCAATTTTTAGTGAGAAAATTAAAGTTATGAAAAAATTGATTGTTAGGAAATAATTTAAGTTTTCGAGAAATTTTTGGGCGAAAAAACAAGAATTTTGGAAAAAAAATTAAATCAATGAAATAATTCCGCTTCACATGCAACTATATCACAATTAGATATTTCATTGTCATCATTATGAATTTTCAATTTTGTAAATTTAAATTATTGCCGAATTCTGACACCAATTTTTGCCCCAAAAACTGGATGAATTATATGAGTGAGTTGCATTTTCATTTATTTTATCTCCTATATCGGATCAAAAATGGTCAAAAATTAATTCGAAAAAGATAATTTCAAGTAATTTGATGATGAAATGTGAAAAGGATTAAGGCGCATCTTCAGTTACATATTAAATAAAATTCGGAAAAAAATTGCCATCAGATTACTTGAAATTCCAAAAAAAAAAACAAATGAAAATTAGTGAATAATCAATTAAAGTGAAATTTTTTGTAAATTTCTTCCACGTTTCAAATAAATATTCGAATCATTAAAAGTATTTGAAGAAATGAATATTACCTACAATATTTTTGCAAAGGCATCAATGAAAATATGTTTACAAAAAATAATGAAATCGTAAAATATTTGGATCAATAACTCACACATACAGAAGTAACCACTTGTTGAAATGAGGCACTACTAATTAACTAATTAATTAGTCTTCTTTTTCGCTTCTGCATTTTCAAGTTTTTTCCCCTTCTAAGCTCCTTTTATAAATTTGGCAATGAATTTGGATTATTTGAACTGAAAACAAAGTAATATTGAACTAATAATACTATATTTTTAAAAAAAAAACAATTTTAATATTATCTCTATTGGAATTTAAAATATTTATGGCCTATCGGAAAATTCCTAATAAATTAGAAAAATGTTATATCAAAATTTTCCCAAATTAATTATTAGCAAACGAGAAATATAAAATCTACATAATTCACAAGATTATGAAAAGATATTGATATCATTAGGCTTAATTCTAAATTAGAATTTTCCTGAATTTTTCCTTATTTTCAGTTTTTGGCCAAAAATACTTTATTAGCCAAAATTTGAAACTAGTAAAAAAAAAAATCGCCGATAAACCAAGAATTGGCCATAGATATCGTAGAATTATTGATATTAATATCTTGTTTAGGCTTAATTTCAATTTAAAAGCCAAAAATTTGAAGCTATTAAAAAAAATAAAAAATGTGGAAAAACCATAATTATCCTTAAAAAGTTTTATAGAAATTATTCTATCATATTGGTCAAAAGATCTATTGCATTTTGCAACTTTTCTCCATTCATATTGTTGATAAAATATGTCCTGATTGATATTATCGATAAAGATAATCAAAAAATTTGATAAGATCCAAAAGAACACACATATTTACCTGTACAATGTTTGCTGATAAGGATAATCATTAAGAGTGTTAGCTGGTTGTGTAGCATACATATTATTGTACATACTGTAGTTATCGATAAGACTTCCAATACGAAAAGCACTTGATGTTAAAGTTGGTAATGTTGTTTGTGATAAATCGGGAACAGCACTCATCGTACCATTTGAGTATAATCCAAATGATGAATATTGACTGGCATAAGGATTCATCTAGAATTATTTCATTTATCGATTCAATCTCGAGATTTTAAATAGGCGAATTTAATTTCCGGTAGAAGAGTAGAATTTACAACATTGAAGACAAAGATGAAATTGCTCGAACTGAAGAAGGTGAAATTGATTGTTCAAATTAGGTAAAATTGCCGGTATCGATGGAGATGAAATTTTTCATATCGGTGAAGTAAAGTAAAATTACCCATACCGGAGAAGGTAAAATTGCCCGTCCAAATGAGGTAAAATTGCCCGTACCAGGAGGAGGTGGTAGAATTACCCGTCCAAATGGGGTAAAATTACTCATATTGATGGAGATAGAATTGCCCGTACCGGTGAAAACGAAATTGCCTGTCCAGATGAAGTAAAATTGCCTATACCGATGCAGAATAAAATTGTTCGTATAGTAGAAGGAAAATTGCCCGAAGGAGATAAAATTGCCCTATATCAATACCGACAAAGATAAATTTGCCCGTATCTATCGGGATAAAATTACTCGTTTTGATAATAATAAAATTGCTGAATAAAATCGATGAAGATAAAATTACCCCGAATCAAAGTGCAGGTAAGTTCATATCAGTAAAGATAAAACTGCTCGATGGAGATAATTGCCTGATAAGATTAATGAAAGCAAGATTGGAAGCAATGAAAAATATGAACTTTATCAATTTCACGATATATCAGAAAGACACAATTCTATCATAGTTCTAAGATATATTAAAAAGATACTGTTATAGTGATAGTGATTATGATAACAGAATAAATAGTGATTAAGAACAATAAATAATAATATAATTATATGATAAGAACAATTATTGCTGCCGTGATCAAAATAACCAAGTTTTCAATCAATGAGAATTTGGTTGACCCTTAGAATCATACAGTAATTAAGGAAAAATAAAAATTAGCCTTTTTTTCAGTTTGAATATAGAATTATTAAAGATTTCGCAATTTATATTCTTTGCGATTTTATTCATGAAATTTAGTACTATATTGAAAAGAAATTAAATTTGAAATCAAAATTTACCGGTACACTTCCCACTGCTGAAATGACACTTGTCGGTTGACTGCTTACGGTAGATGCTGTCAATGATGTGCTAGCAGGTAGTTGTACAGATTGCATTACCTGTTGCTGCGTCCTGATTAGTTGCGGCGTCGTAATACCAGCAGCTGTACGATCGGTATTGGTACTTGTTTCAGCCTAAATTTTGTAAAATTAGAAAAATCCTGAAAAATAGTTTTTAAAATTGTCATTGAATTGAAAAAAAATGATTCATTAATTCCGATTGATCGAATCTTTTTCCATTCCACCACTCAATTCCAAAAAAAAAAAAAAAAAAAAAAAAGCGAGTAATTAGAAATGAAAGAGTAAAGAAAGATTTATGAAAAAAACAACAACCTGTTCAAGTTAACTAAATTGATCGATCTCTGAATTTGGCTGAGATAAATTAATTTTATATATAGAATAAAATTACTAAGCTGTAAAGAAGAAAGCACTACTTACGCTCATTAATCCCTTTGAATTAATTAATTAATCCGAGGATTTACCGTAAGAATGATGAATTCTACAGAATGGTCAACGGATCAACGGAACGGATGTATTGTTTATGAATGACCATCAATTGCTACACATTGAATCAGCGACGGATGAAGATGCAGGACGATATTCATGTGTGGCGGAAAATAAACCTGGTCGAGCGGAGAAAGATCTAATTGTGGCTGTTCTCAGTTTGTTTTTTTTTTTTTTTTTGCTGAAAATATGAATTTTTGAAATTCATAAAATAGTCCATCATATTTTGAATTTTTTAATTAATTTAAAATAATTCAGAATTTCAAGATAACACATGTTCATATCTAAAATTTAAATTCCATTTACACTTATCAAAGGAAATTCTCAACTATTTTGCAACATTGAAGAAAATATTAAATCTTTTTTTTTTTGTCCATAAAATTCTTCATCTTAAAGAAATTCTTATTTTTACACCAATTGTCTTATACTTTTATCATAATTTAATTTTTTCATTATTAAATATATAAAATTTCAAAGAATAATGGAAATGTTTCATTTTTGAATTTAAGATAATTTCATAGATTGAATATGAAAATTGTCCTCTCTCTTAATTATAAAACTTGATATGAAATTCTAAAATGCGAAGTTTAAGTATTATATTTGTTCCTATTAATACGCGTACTTAGAACCACCGCAAATGGATAATCAACATCGTCTTCTTGAATTACCTGAAAATGATGCAATAACACTTACCTGTCCGATCAATGATCCTTCAGTGGAAATACAATGGACTAAGAATGGTATACCTATTACTACATCGAATAATTTACAAGTAAATTTTGAATATTAAATATTAAAATATTTGAATTGTAAAGATTGATGATTTTGCGATCGAAATGTTGCTTTCTTATAAAAATAAAAGAAAATAAGACGATCATATTAATTTCTAATTATAATTCTCATTCTTTATTCAATATACAAATTAAAACATTAATGGATAGCAATAAAATTGATTAGAAAATACTGCTTAAAAAATTCGTGAAGTTATATTAAATTTTAAAAATTGATTTCATAAAAATAAATTAAAAAATTTAATTAATAATTTCATTCTATACTGAATGAAATTATAATTGATCGAAAAATGGTAAAACCTGTTTTTCATTAAAAATGCAATAAAATAGGAAGGGTATAATTTTGGCAAATTGATGGAAAGTGGTGCGAAAATACAATAATATATCATATTGTCGTAATTGATTTGTTCATTTCCAATAAAATTTATTGCTCTTTTTGAAGAATAATTTTTTTTTTTTTTTTTTTTTTTTTTTGGTTTTTCACAACTTTTGATAACATTAATAAAAAGTTTTTTTTTGGAAGAATATACGTTACGAAATTAAAGGGTAGGGATTGATAAAGTGCTTTTTTTTTTTTTTTTTTCAATTTTTTAAATTAAATCCTTGTTTGATCCATAAATTGATTCGAATTTTGCTTAATTTAAATCATCTATTCAATTTCCTAATTTTGCATAATGAAAAATATTATGAAATTTTGAAATTGACTAGCATTTTATCGTCAAATGATAAACAGATAAGTTTAGAATGATAAATTGAATTAAAATGATGCGCATATGTTGCAATAAATGATAAGTTGCAGTTATCAACAAGTGGCTTAAAGTTACATATACTACATGGACAGTTATATGATGCAGGTCGATATGTTTGTCGAGCCTGGAATGATGCAGGAGAAGCTGTTGCTAGCATAAATGTCGTCGTTTTAGGTAAATTTAATTAAGCAACAAAGAGAATTTGACAATTTCACTCATTTCAAAAGCTAAATGATTAGCTTTCATTCAAAATTCAATTATTTGTCAACTTAAGAGTTACTTCATACGTTTAAATGAATTATTTAAGCAAAAGTTAGCAGAAACAAGAATAAAAGCTTTGAATTAATTCAAATTTTTTCATAAATAATAATTTCCGAATCGAAATTATACATTGCTAATTCGAATCAAATAGTATTATCTCTAATAATATCTTTCAAAAAATCGATAATATATTCATATTGCAATATTTTTGATTAAAATTACATTAAAAAAAAATTTTTTTTTAAAAAGTTGCTTTTCAAGTCATTCCAGAAAATTTCAAAATTTTTTAAAAAGTTGCTTTTTCAAGTCATTCCGAAGAATTTTATTTTTCTTTTTTATCCAGGAATTAAATGACTTCAGTTTAGTCATTCTTCAATTTAATTTACAGAGGTTTTTGAAAAAATTATCATTGTTCCAAATAATTTTTTGATGAAATTAATAAATGAACACGCTTTCTCATTTAAATTTTTAAAAGTTCAATCAACATTCAATTTAAAAATCTATTTTCTTGCAAAGTTAGTAAAGTTAGACGAAATTCATATGCGAGGATGAGTAATTAATTAAATTCTTTTTCGTGAAGAATAGAATTCTCATAAAATTTCAACAAAAAAAATTCGGCAACTTTTTAGAAATACTGCAAACTTAGCAAACTTAGCCGGCACATAGATATTTAGGATTGAAATCAAAAGAAAAAGAAAAAATTCTGAATAATTTCTAGAAATACGTTGACGATGCATAAATTGTTTTTAGTGCCGCCAAAAATTACTGATCCGGCATTCCGTACGATTGAATCAATTTTGAATCAAACAGTAAATATTGAATGTAAAGGAACGGGCATACCAACACCAAAAATTATTTGGTCTTTTAATGGACGAACAATTTTTCCATCTGAAAAAATTCAAGTATTTTATTTTTTTTTCAAATTTTTTGACACAATTAGAAGATAGCATTGAAATAATTATGCTATCACACTTTTATGAACAATAATATTCTAATGAGAAGAGGAAAATATTTCAATTTATTTATTTTTTTTTTCAAAATTTCTTACTCTTATTATAGCTTAATAATTTTATTTGACAATGAATTTCGATTTGATTCTGCAGAAGTTAAAAATTCGCTCGAAATTTCTTCGATTATTTGATTTGATGCATAATATTATGATGCTGTTTTTAAATTTTTATTTTGTTTTAAATTTCAATTTTTCGTGTTTCTATTTCACAAGTAACATTTTTGCATAAACAGCAATTAATTTTTTTTTTTTTAAATTTAGATTTTAAATGATGATACTTTGCTGATACTGAAAGAAGTACAAATAAATCAGGAAGGGCGATATTCATGTACGGCAACGAATAAGGTTGGAAAAGCTGAAGCTGATATATTCTTACAAATTATAGGTAAAATTTATTGATTATCGAAGTGCTCAACAACTAGGATTGAAAATATTTTCGCATATTTTTACATTTTAAATTATTAAAAAATTTATCTCATTTAATTTAGAAATTGAATCAAATTTATTAAATTCAAATCGCTTTTTATGTGTTGGATTTGCAAACTTGCAGCACCACCAAGAATTTTAACACCTATTGATGAGTTAAAAGTAATCGAAGGACAAGGACAAACAATTCGATGTGAAGTTAGCGGAACTCCGGTTCCAAAAGTGGAATGGCTCAAAAATGGACAACAATTTAATGCTACTGTAGCTCAGTCATCCAGTAATTTGCATTACATTCATCTCAGGTTTCTTTTCCGAAATTCGAAAATTCCAGCAAAAAAGATGAGCAAGAAGTGACAGCTAACAAGAAACGTGTTAATTTAAATATTATTTTCTCAGTTAATTTCAAATTAAAAAAATATTTCCATGTTATTATCATAAATGGAATGCTACTTTTTACATGCGTAAAAAAGACGCCTGTCTCGAATCAAAAATAACAACTAAATTCAATAAATTACATTTCTTCTTTCGAAAATTAAGTAGATTTGAAAGAATAGTAAGTTATATTAAATTAATGGTAATTAATTGTTTTTATTTTATTGATTAATTTCAAATTAAGGATGATAAATTAATCAAAACTAGCAAAAAAAAAAAAATGAAAACTTTAGAGAAGCGCAAGTTAGTGATGCAGGTCGATATACATGCATAGCAAGAAATCGAGCTGGTGAACATCGCATGACAATACAACTTTATGTACTTGGTGAGTTATGCTGAAGAATTTTGCAATTTTGCAAGCATAGCAATGAAAAGTGATATGATATACAAGAAGAAACTTATCATTGCATTCAATACTTGCAAAACATATAAACATCTATTAGACTGAATAATGAAGTTATTGTCTCGAACAAATTTATCTTTTCCTTTTAGAACTTGAAAATTTGAAAAACTTTAAAAAAAGATAATGAGATATTTAAGATAACTTTCTAATTGTTTAATATTCCAGCTATTCTTTAAATTACTAATTTTATCGTGGAAAATTTTAATAAATTATTGTAAACAATCTTTATTTATCTTTTTTCAGTACCACCAACGATCGTAGAAGGTGAACGTATTGTTCAGGTGAAAGAAAATGCCTCATTGACATTGGAATGTATTGCAACTGGAAATCCGAAACCGATTATTGTGTGGAAACGAGATGGACGACCTTTGGAAACACGTGGCTCACGTTTTGTAATTGCATCATCAAAAGTTTCCGATGGTGGCAGGTGACATTTTCAGCGCTTCAGGCAAAAATATGAATAAGTTTAAATATTTTTAAGAAATATGGTTATTTGAGTTCATGAAAAATTGATTTAAAAACGCCGATGAAATCAGATTTGTTTTTGAGCTTGTTAATATTTGCAAAAGGATATAGTTCTTGTCATTCGTCTTGAGGTAAATTGGTATTTTATTTGAAATGATCCAAAATTGATGTCTTTTCGAGATCGCTGAGATTTTCATGATAATTGTCTAACATGGATATTCCAGTTGCTGTGAAATATTCTGTTTCCTATTAAATAATGATAGTGATTATATTATAGAAATAATGAATCTTTCAATTTGCATAAAAATATTGCCATCACAAAAAGAAAGCTCAGAAAAAAGTTCCTCTATCATATCGTTCGAATTATGGAGAAATTTGTAGGTATACGTGTGAAGCACGTAATGAAGCTGGTAAAACATCAACTGATTTTGAGGTTGATATTTTTATTAAACCACGTTTTCGAGATCTTAAAACGGAAATTCATGTTCGCAACGGTGAACGAGCACGTCTTGAGTGTAAAGTTGATGGACATCCAGAACCAACTATCACGTATAGTTTTTTTTTTTTTTTTAATTAAAGTAAATTATAATTAATGATTTGTGCTAATACTACAAGTTAATATTTCAATTAATTATTTAGATTAAAAAGAATATTTCGCATATTTTAATTTTAGATGGATGCGTGGCGGTCGTCCAATCGAAGATATAAAAAATATCATATTGAGTCCACGTGGAGAAACAATGATGATTCTTAAATCACGCAAGTCTGATGTCAATCTATCTATTTTCTATTCTGCACTTTTTTTTCTTTTTTTTTTTTTTTTTTTTTTTTTTCATAACGACAATTTCGAGCCTAATAAGTCAGATTCTGGTTCAAATTAGGCTTAAAATTGAGGAAATAGGAAAAAATAATAGACAGAGAAAATGATGTTTTCATTTAGCTAAATCATATTTTTAATTTTGTAAAAGAATTTTTCATATCTGTTCTTTATAGAGCAGATTCTGGAAGTTATTCGTGTGTTGCAAAAAATTTTGCCGGAGAAGCAGAAGCTAGTTTTACGGTAATTGTTCTGATAACGCCATATATCGAGGAACAAATCGATCAGAATCTACGTATTATTCAGGGCAATCGAGTAATCATGCATTGTCCAGTACAAGGCAATCCAAAACCAAAGGTTAATTACCGTAATAACAAAAATCTGGCAGTGTTTTTTGAAAATAATTTCATTTTATGAAGATTACTCTTTTCAGATCAAATGGTTATACAATGGGAAACCAATTAAAAATGATCGTGCAATGATCGTTGGAGAAACTGATTTGATGATTCAAAGATCAAAGGTATTTAGTGAAATTTTCAATTTATTAAGAAGAAGATGATTATATTTAAGCTATCAGAATAAAGGAAACAAAATATTATATCAAAATGATTAAGAAGATTATGATAGGAGAAAAATTTCATAAAATATGCAAATTTTAGATTATAATTCAATTTTAAATTTGTTATGATTTATTGACATCATTTATATTCTTTAGCAGTCTGATAATGGACGTTATACATGTTTCGCAGAAAATGAAGCTGGAATATTGAATACGAATTATGAACTTGAAATCATTGGTACTTTTAATTTTTACAGTTTCTTTTCTACAATTAGCTATTTAACATAAAATAATAAAAGTCATAAGTTTTCAAGTTAATTTATATTATTTTTTTTTTGGTATTTCTCATTTCGAAATGAATTTATTTGATCGGGAAATTTTTGATGAGATTTTTTAGCAAAATTTAATCAAAATTACAAAAAGAAACGTCAATATTTTCCTTTTTTTTTTTTCCAGAATTTAAATTAAAATTTATGATAAAACATACAGTAAAGAATGCAAAGTTTTGTTTATTATCAGGGCCACCCAAATTTCATCGTCGTAGTGAAGGTGTATATGAGGTAATACTTGGTAAAACGATAACAATGGATTGTGATGTTGAAGCTGAACCAAAACCGGAAATTCATTGGTTCCGTGGCGATTCGCCATTGTATCTTACGGAAAACATTCACATTTCATCGGATGGACAGGTTCGTTGTTTTGTTAATTCAGCATAAGAAGCGAATCGAAATATGATTTTGATTTCCTCCTGATTTTCTTCTATGATTCCATTAGATGCCAAATTTTGAAATGTTATTTACGTAATATGTAGATTTTACTGTCCAAAAGTATTCAATTAATTAATTACCAAGAAGGACAAAATATTGTCTATCGGAGATACGTTAATTAAAAATTAAAGATTTTCGTCAGAAACAAACTTCATTTATTATTCATTAACGTAAAATGGCAATAATAGAAATCATTTTTTTTTTTTTTTTTTCATTCCAACTTTTGTATGAATGCAAAAATTTACAGTACAAAGAGCATTATCGAATAAAAATTAATTAAAAAAATAAGGCAATATTAGTGGTCAAGTAAGATATTACTAGCAACAATACAATATATTGTATCCATGTATTGATCGACGTGATTTTCCAGTAAACAAAAATCTTTTATGGAAAAATGATCTTCAAATACTAAAAATCACATCAAATATTTTTGGTTGCTTTGATAAAAGAAAATACAGAATCTGATAATTGTTTGTAGCATAAGTAGTTGAAATTATCAGCTTTTTTTTGCTGTGAATTTCTAATTTTTTTTTTTTTTTTTTTTTTTTTTTTGCTGAATTGATAAGATGACATATCGATTATTGAATTTTTATTTTTTCAAGTTTAAAAGATCGATATTTATTAATAATGTTTTCAACAGTTTCAGAATGATTAATAATGTTTTCAACAGTTTCAGAATGATTCTATTCATTTTTTATATTTTTATTAATTAACAAATTTTAAGAACAAAAAATACTGTACATTTTTTCCATTATTAATTATGAATAACACTACATTCGTGTTTCTTTTATATATTCTTATGTTTGTTATTGTAAATATTTTTCGAAATTTTTAACTCACTCAGATTCGTTGGTTTTGAATATTAAATATGACATAATAGTAATAGATCTAGTATGTGCAGATTGTGTGTAGATTTCAAATTTAAACCTTAAAATCTTCAAATCTCTGACGATCTTTGGAAGAAAATAATTCATTGCAATAAATACAAGCATTTTGATTAGCATATTTAAATAAATCAATCAAATTGCTAAAAGTAGCATTTAATTTTGCATTTAAATCACGATCAATCATCCCACAAAATATGATTGACGACATTTTGATATAAAATCTCCTTGGAATAAAATTTTTCTTATAACTTTGAGCTGCCATTTTACTTTTTCTTCTAACTTTTGCTCACATAATTTTGAAATAATTCGCTATTGGCGTTTGTTTCTTTGTAATAGCTTACGTAAAAGCTTATTCCATTGTGATAATGCATATCTAAATGTAAGGAAAATTTACATTAATTAATTGTTCAATTAATTTATAATTCATCTCGTAACGATTTTTGGAAAATAAACATACCAAAAATTGGACTTCATAACTCTCAATTTAAGATCATACATTTAAACTCTCTTTTACGAGCCAAAATTGAAGGAGCTTAATTTTCCAGTAAAGAAATTGAAAATGTATGAGAATCATAGAAATATATAAATAATCATAAAAATTTAATTATGTGGAAATGAATTTTAAGTTTTTTAATGATATAAGGAAAAAATATACTGAAATTTCGAGTAAAAAAATAATTTCATCATTATTAATTTTTCAAACAATTTAATGCTAAAATTTCCTGTTTGAAGCTACGATGGATTGATCTAACTAATATTAATGAAACTTCTTTTTTTTTTTCTGGAACTGACTTCTTTGACACCTGTAATATGTTGATTTTTTTTTTCCTGGTTATCAAAAGATTCATCGAAAAAGACTCATCAAAGTGCTTCAGGAAAATAATCATGTTTGAAGTTCTTCAAGTTTCTATATGCTTCTAGCCATTATTTTGATACAAAATGATCAGTTCAGAGAGTGATGAGAAATTTTTTTTTAGCGTACTCATTTAATTTTGACGGTATTTTAATTTTCAGTTTTTTGAAATGCTCCAATTCCGAATAATTTTATATTTTATAGCAAATAACGATCCGTGGCGTGGAACTGAGCGATGGAGGTAAATACACCTGTAAGACAGAAAATGAAGCAGGTTCAGCGGATATTGATTTAATATTGAAAGTACTGGTACCACCTAGTATTGATACTTCAAATATCATCGGCAATCCGTTGGCCGTTGCAGGAAAGTTCGTTTTAAAAGATGTTCATTTTTAATTTTTCATATGCGTCCAATATTTTAGCAGAAATAAATAGCGATAGATAAATGAATGAAATTTATCTTTCCAAATCTAAGGATATGTCAAATTTTGATTCTAAATTCAAACGATAACCATTTGAAATAATAATAATAATGCTCTTTTCCCAATCTTTGATTTCTTTGTGTTAATTCAATATCTTCTGGATTCTTAGATTTGAGGAAGAGTTTGAGTGGTAATATTTCTATAGGCTATGATATGAACAAGACATGATTTATATATCTAAAACTATGCTTATCATGATAACAATGATAATTACAGTGATAATCACAAGAGTTCTTAGTAATACCAATAATTGTAATAAGTTCATTTATATTTGCGTCAAAATCTCTTCATTCTTCCATGCAATTCTTACCATCAATTTTGTATTTATAATGAATTCTTTTATTCTAAATTTATCGCCAAAATTTTCATTTATTTTTCAGCTCAATCAATGCTTTTATTGCATAAATTTCATTTATTCTGCAATCAATATACTATGAGTTTATTTATATTTCTTTCCTTTCTAAAGGATTTGTTTTAATTTTCCACTTCATAATGTTATTTCTTTAGAATTTTCTTCTTTCAAAAACAAACTTTAATGAAATACAAATTGATTGAGAGACGACATCCCAAATCTGTCAAAATCACTTTAATTTTACATTTTCTGGCATAAATTCTTAGTTATTATTTTTTTGATGACTGAATTTTTGGGTTTTTTATTTATTTTTTCCTTCTTGTAACTCTTGTATTTAATTTCTGTCCACTTTGAGTTAAAAAAAAAAAAAAAAAAAAGACGCAAAAGAAATACAACAATCGAATAAATTAAAAAATCAAGATTTTCGTAATAATTTATTGAAAATGCAAATTAGTAAAACATGTCAGAAATTTTGGATCAAATATTTTGCAGATCAATCTATTTGGAATGTCCAGTCGCTGGAATTCCTCATCCTTCAGTCATATGGTACAAAGATGGTAGACCAATATCGATTGATGATGATCGTTTTGTTATTGAACAGGTTTGATTGTGTGAAATTGATTCAATGTCATGTGTTTCAATTTTTTAAATTACGATTATTTGAAATTCTCTAACAATGTCCCTTCATTTTAAGAAATTAAAATTTATAAATGATCAAATTCTTTAAATTAAAGTATATTAATCAATTGTTTTTATAAAAAGCAATTAAAAAATATATTGCGCAGAATAATCAAACATTTGGAATCAAACAAGTGAAAGTAAGCGATCAGGGAAAATTTGTTTGTGTGGTTGAAAATAAAGGCGGTCGAGTGGAACAAAGCTTCAATTTGGATGTTTTAGGTTTGCTTTATTTCATTTCTTATTTGAGAATCTTTTGTTCACAAGATGATTAATTTTAAAAATTCAATTTATTATTAATTTTGCTAAATTTTCAACTTACAGTACCACCACAACTTGAAACAGTGGAACCTCGGAAGCATAGAATACGAGAAAAAGAAAGCATCACGTTATTTTGTCCAGTAAAATATGATGAAGATTCGAAGATTCTTGCTGAAATATTATGGTACAAAGATGGTCGCCCAATTGATGGATCTACAGTATCAAATATTAAAGTTGGTCAAATTGTTTTTATTTTCATCTTTAAATAATTCTCTTTGCTTTCGCAAATATCAATTACTCATGTTTTCAAACTATTTCCGAATCAATTTTCAATTTTATCATTTTCAAAAATAACAATGAATGATTGTTTCTTAAAATGGACATTTTATTGATGATATTTAATAACCTGAATAGTTAAAGGAAGATCTGAACTAAGTTTTCTGATATAGAACAAGATGATCTATGAAGGAGAACTAATCCTTTTGAGAATTAATTCATCAAGTTTATTTTAAAGTTTGACCTTTTCTTTGTTTCGCATGCAATGTTCAATTAGAATAAAGAATGGAACTGCACTGAATTTCCCGGTATTCCTTATATTGAAGAAGAAATATTCGATTATTTGACTTTTGTCACCATTATTAGATATTTCATTTTCCATAAATTTTAGCTTTCCCATTCCAAAATTTAATTTTCGAAAATTAAGTATTCATTATTTTTTTTTTTTTAACTATTGCAATTCTTACAATTCTAGATCACATCTGAAGGTCAGCGTTTCCAAATTCTTCGTACCTCACTTTCTGATGCTGGCAATTATTCGTGCATTGCGATGAATCGTGCAGGAGAATCGTCACTTGATTTCTACGTGGAAATACTTTGTACACATTTGGCTTTTGAACATTGCAGGAAGTTGAAAACTAAACATGTAGAAGACATTAAAGCATATTGCTTTGAGCTTAGGCAAAAATATCGTAGAATTCTTGTAATCGATAAAAGGGAAAATACGGAAATTGCTATTATTGTGAATAAGATATTTTCAATTTTATTAATTTACAAAAAAAAAAAAAAAATGATAACAACAGAATAACACCGCCGACATTGATTTCGCAATGTTGCAGAAAACCATCAGAATATGAGTATAGCAGAATCCCAAGTACAAAGATCAGAATCGTTTTGATGATGCAATGCATCAGAATTTTAGCATTACTACGATTTAGCAACTAACACACTCACATTATGATAATTTAACTTTGCTTCATCTGGACAGATAGATAAAATAGAAGATGATGGTAGCGATCAAAGCAGAAGATAATTCGTTTGATTCGGGATGATGAAGACGGTTTTCATTCCAGTTTCATCAACTTTATTTCAATGATATATTATCACTCAAGTGATAATGGAGATAAAAGAAGTTATTGCTAAATATTTTTAGGAAGACCCAAGTATTCCAGAACTTTTACATAATTTGGCAGAACAATGATCGAAATGGCTTTACCTTGACTTTAAAATCTTAAAAAAGAAACTATTCATTGATTTCGGTCAACGCATAATTGACACTTTAACTCCGATAATGTCGTCTTGAATTATCTTAATCCGGTTTAAAACGATTTTGAAAGAAACAAATTTATTACTAGCCATATAAACAAATATTAATCATTCGTGCAATTATGATAACAATCGCTCGCTTTTCAATCAAAGTTATAATTCTAACACAATGATAACAAATTTTACTAATGCTGATTGCAATACTTGCTGATAAATAATGACATTTTCAAAAATATCAATTAATGATCAGGAAAATAACAGCGAATGATGAATAATCATTGTAAACGAACAATTTCATGATTTGATGAAACAATTCTTAATTGATTTTTATCCATCCATTTTTTGAATGTAATTAATAAATTTAATGTATAATCATGGCAAAAACAAGAATGAGAGATTATTCTTATCATTCATTTCCATTTCATAATGTCTGAAAGAGCGGAACAGAATTCTGAAATTGTTTATATAAACATTCTTTTGAAATTTCATTAAAATTAAAATTTTAGATTTTTATCTCTTAAGATTATCATTCGCTTTCTAAAATTGCAAAAAAAAAAGATTTTCCATCGGACTTGATTTGCTAGTCTCGGAATATTTGCATTTATCACGAAATTATTGAACCAGAATACGTTTATCACGTTTAGTTCAGTTTCGTTTGTTATCAGGGAAAATTATCAGTAAGAAGATTATCAATTACATTCACTCTTCTGAATGAACGCTGATTCTTGCATGCACTGGAATGATGTTAACTTCTAGCTCATGTTGATGTATATTCATGCACTATATTAATGATGCATTGATTTGAAATTTATTACTGTTAAACAAAACAATTTTTATTAATAACATGACGTCGTGCAAAATACAGTAATCGGGTTACGGTAGGCAGATTTTTTGTTTCGAATCTATTGAAAGATGAATAATTAGGAAATAAGGAACCTGGCGTTAATAATAATGGATGAAAAGAAGATGTAGGTAGTTCCGTCCTACCGAAAAAGTTGACAGAAAACAGTAAAAAATAACCTGATTTGATAAACTTTAAGCATCATAAATCGTAGTAATTGGTGAAGTCATGAAATTTAATCATTAATCACGATCTAATGAATTATTAAACTTGCAAAAGTGCTAAAGATTGAAATTTTAAAAAATATCAAATTTAAAAAACTCTACCTATTCATCATAATCAACAAATAATTACTATCATTAATTTTAGTCTTAAAATTGCGCAACGGAATTATCAATAAAAGAGAATGTAAAATATACGTAAGACTAAGAATGTAAAATAAAATAAAATATATAAAATGGAGTATTTGAAATGGATAAATTATATACAATTAAATTATGGACAAGAATATCTTGTTTAAACTATATAAGCATAAAAATATAGAGAGAGCGTTTTTTTTTTTGGTTTAGAATCCATCATATGTAAATTCAAATTTAGTAGTACAACTTTACCCATTACTAAACTTTCGAAATTCTGTCTTAATTAGTAAATTATTAATTTAAAAGTTTTCTTTATTACAGCACCACCTCAGCTGGACTATAGTCGAAATGAGCAACAACCGCATGTTATTGTCGGACGTCCGATTACTTTGTGGTGTTTGGTTTCCGGATATCCATCACCGACAATTCGATGGATGAAAAATGGTCATCTTGTGCCAATCAATGATAAGAGCGGTATACGATTGATCGAGGGTGGACAAGGTTTGCAATTTAACTAATTTCGAATAGAATATTTGAGAATTTAAAAAAAAAAGCTTTAATTCACTTAAATTAGGATAAAAATATTTAAATGGGAAGTTAAATTTGTGGAAATTCATGTTCCTCCTAATCCTGAGATATCCTAACTCAAGTTTAATAAATATCTCTTCCTTGGAGCATAGATATTATTCAGCTTACTGTATGCTAATGTATGCCCAGTGATGAAATATGATGCTCATCTTTTCGGTCCGTTATGGTAATATTTTGATAAATAATTTCAAAAATATTTTGAAAATAAATTCAAATTTGTTATTAGATTCTAACTTTTACCTAATGTATTTCTGCTTATAGGATTGGAAATTTTGGAAGCGAAACGTGAGCATGCAGGTATTTGGATGTGTGAAGCATCAAATGCTGCCGGCAAAACAGATTACGAATTAAATTTAGATGTTTGGAGTAAACTTTTATATTCTTGTAACATTTCATTGCTTCTTTCAAAGAAATATGTAGACTAATTAGTTTGGGTAATTAGATTGATTGTTTTTGTCAAACAAGTAGATGCAAATTGTTAATCTGGATCGATAAATATTTCCACAGATTTCGAATATTTTCAAATTCAATATCATTTATCTTAATTCTCAGCACTTCCAATTGTCTTCATACAACCGGAAGATAATGTTCGACCAATAGATAGTGTAATCACGATTCAGTGTCAGGCATCTGGTAATCCAGAACCATCATTATCATGGAGCAAGGATGATCAACCATTGATCACTTCTGCAGAAGGTTAACATAATTCTTCAAGTATTCATGTATTTTCAATTTCGTTAATAATTCTTTAAGAGAATTTTATAAGATTATAAAAATTTGATTTGCAAAAACTTTCCATATTTCATGAAAATACAAATATAAATGTGAATTTTGAAGTGAAAGAAATGAAGAATAAATAAAAAAAAGTTGTTAGAAATATGTAGTAAATCAGAGAATATGGATAAAAGGAAACTGAAAGATGAGCCTATAATATTTTTTGCTTTATCTCTAAACAGCCAAGATCTAGATATGTAACTTAGTCTAGGCTCATTTCGAAAAATTTTTTTTTTTTTAGGAGTAAGGATATCATTGAAAGGAACAAGATTGGATATTCCACGTTTGAAACAATCACATGTAGGCGAATATACGTGTACCGCAATGAATGAAGTTGGTACATCATTCGCTACCGTACACATCGATGTTTTAGGTACTGATACGAGAAAATCATTCTCAAAATATACAGATTTCTATTTGGAAAATTTCAATTTTTCAATAAATCAAAAAATTCTCAATAATTATAGTACCACCAGTGATTAATCGTGATAACATTGAAATGAGTCCACGTTTACCAACCGCTCAAACTTTGACATTAATTTGTGATGCAACCGGTAAACCATTACCTGAAATAATTTGGTCAGTAGTTTTTTTATTTTTTTTTTTCACATTTGCACAATGCTGTAAATTTTTTTTTTCCTTAAATAAAACGTCTTTATTTAATTTTCATTTCAATATATTTAATTTTTTTTTTTTTTTTTTTTGTAAAGTCTAAAATTTGAGTTCAGTTTGTACAGTATTTCATGTGAAAGAATTATGATATTTTTTTTTCTTCTAAAATCTTACAGAAATTATTCAGTTACGATAATATTGTCCATTAAATATTGTATTATATTTTTAGGGTTACGATAATATTGTCCATTAAATATTGTATTATATTTTTAGGTATGTGAATGATACTGTAATACATGAAACGATGTCCAATGTGATTATCGGTGAAGATGGTCGTTATCTTCAGGTCAATACTGATAACAATTCATTTCTTTCTCTTTAATTTTTCAATTTTATCTCAGCATAGGTTCTCAATTTGTCTCACTATTACCATCATCACAAAAAAAGCGTCCAATTTATGAAAATTACATCTATCATCGAGTTTTTTTTTTTTTTATTTTTCAAATTTTGACAAATTTTCTTTATCATCTGCCTCATTCTACTAATATTTACAGATAAACGATGTTTCATTGAACGATAATGGATCATACAAATGTGTTGCATCAAATATTGCTGGCAAAGATGAACTTTTATATACAGTTACTATAGTTCGTAAGTCTATTTTACGTTTGAATTTCAAGTTTTGAATTTTTTTTTAAATTCAAAAGTACATTTACAATTTTTAAAAATTGTGCCTTGTCATATAGGAATTTTCAAAAGATTACCTTTAGAAGCTCCAAAGATTCTGAATGGTGGTAATTATCAAGTTGTTGAGGGCGAAGAAGCCCGAATTTTATGCAAGGTCAATGGCGAGCCACCACCGATAGTTACATGGCAACGAAATGGAATTCATATTGAAACTGGAATGAGATATATCACTGAAAATGAGGTTGATTTCATCTTTTTTTTTTAGGATATTTGGATATTTTTGATATTAAAAAAAAGAAAAACAATTAAAATATATTTCCTTATCTTTCCAGAAATTTCTTTATGGCTTAGAATTGCTAAAGAATCCTAGGAATTCTTTTGCATGAATGAATTTATTAATTTTATTTAGATGCTTCGGATAACAGATGCTAGAAGTTCGGATTCAGGTTTGTACATCTGCATAGCAACGAACGAAGCCGGTACTGCGCAACAAGCATTTACACTTGAAGTCTTCGGTAGCATATTTTAAAATATTTATTTTTGTAATTCTGAATAGCTAAGTTTTGATCATGCATTGTTAAAAATTAATTTTTATAGTTGTTCCTCGTATCATCACAATATCTCCGAATGAATCATTGGTTCCGGTTGGTAGTCCATTCAGTCTGAAATGTGGTGTGCGGGGTTTTCCACCACCAGATATTATTTGGTTATTGAACGGACAAACACTCCACAAAGATAATCGAGGGTATACTGTGGGTAAGTGTAAATGTTACGAGTCTTCAACAATTCCGAAATTTAAACTATCTATCTGCTAGTAATGATAATATGATTCTGATTTAAATTCAAAATATGGCTTAATTTGATTTGAAATATTGAATTGACTTGAATGAGCTATTTACAAGCCTGCAACTCGGATCTTAAACCGGGTCCGGAAATGAACATAGATTTATTTAGCACTTCGGTGACATTTCCTTCTTCGTTTGCGTGATTAATATTTCTCAGTATATCATCAGTCCGAGAAACAGAATCAACGAATAATCTGAAAATGTGTTCAGCGGAGGATGGTACTTTGTTTGTTGAAAAAGCGCTGGAACAAGCTACGCTAAATTTCAAATGTATTGCGCGAAATAATGCTGGTTCGGATAGTAAAGAATATGTTGTCCGAATAATAAGTAAGTAATTTTAAGTAAGTAATTTAAATTTATTCGTAATTTTATAAAAATAAACATATCTTGTTTAATTATTTCGAATTTTGTTAAAATTGCAATAGTTTTGTTGTTGTTTGATTTGATTGATAAAATATGAATAAATATTATCTGTTATAATTTAGGCCCTCCAATTGTGACAAAAAAAGGCATCAAAATAATCAATACAACCGAAGATGATCCATCATTATTGATTTGTGAAATTGAAGGAGAATTTTCTAAGATTGATTGGTATAAGGTATTGTTTGAATCTCTCTAAATCACACTCACATCAAATAATTGATGTGAACAATCAAAAATTAGAAATCTAACAACATCTCTGTTTCTTATCTTTCATCAAATGCTTTGAAATTTTTAGTATTTAAGAAAATGAATCCATTATTAAGAAGCAAAAAGCGAAAAGATGTTGAGAGACTAAATTTCATTCATAATCCTAAAAATCAAATTTCAATGGAGAAATGAAATAGATTGTATCATTTCATAGCAAGAAATTATTTGAAGAATTTAAAATTTTAGGATGGTAAAATATTAGTATTAAAGTCGAACGTAGAATTAAGCCCGGATCGAACACAATTAAAAATTCATCATTCCAAGTTGCATGATGAAGGCATATACAGTTGTGTTGCTGTCAATCCGGCTGGTAATGCAACACAGAAACAACAACTTTATGTTGGCGGTTAGTAATCATCAATTTTCTTCTAATTTTAATTGCCAAAATTTGTTTGATAAACTTTGATAAAAGAAGAATTTATTTGGGGAAGATTAGATGATATATTAACAGTTTAGTGCTTGAGAAGATTTAGAAGTACTCGAAGTAAATTTCCTAAGCCTAAGCCTAAGCCTAATTGTAAAAGTATTATATTTGCAAATATTTCGTTCAGGCATATAAGAATTCATCTTTTTAGAGTTCAATAGAGATCAATTTTTGATAGTTCAGAAATTGACAATTAATTTATTTGGTCAATTAAAATTAAATTTGCTGTTATCAAATAAAAAACTAAGAAGAAATATCTTGACAAACTAGAAAGATAGCAATGTGGTTTCTGGAAAAACTTCCATAAAACGAAGCTAATTTAGTTCCACCGCGAATAACTGAAAAACCACGAAGAATTGTCGTAAAAAGCGGTCAACCAGCTGAATTATGGTGTGAAGCAGTTGGTATACCAAAGCCACATATCACATGGTTGAAAGATGATAAAGCTTTATCTAAGAGTTTGTTAACATTAAATATCATTATCAGCATATTGTTATCATCATTATTATCAAATTACTATTCTCATCCATTTTATCATCATCTAATGTCGAAAATTTTCGTTAAAATTAATGTTTGCAGCAGCTTTGGATGATGATTATACAGATGTGCTGAAATCAACCGCTTTCTTCCCGAATGTTTCAAGTGATGATAGTGGAGTTTATACATGCAAAGCGGAGAATTGGGCTGGTACCAGTTATAAGGATGTCGATTTGGTTGTTCTAAGTTTGTGAAATTTTGAAATTATTCTTTTAAATCTTCTACAATTGTCACAACTAACAATTATTCTCTAATTTATTAAAATTGTAGTTCCACCGGAAATTCATCCAGAACGATTGAATGTAACTGCAAATATTGGAGAAATGGTAATTTTGACATGTAATACAACAGGAGTACCAGAACCTGTTGTATCCTGGGTTAAAATACCAAATGTTGATGTTAATGGAAGTGATAAGAGTGAGATTTCCAATAATATTTGAATCATTTTAAATTTTTTAAAATTTTCAAATATTTAAAAAGTTCCAAAAATGTACAGAGCGTTTAAAAAAAGAACTTTAGAATATCAAATCTATGGAACAGCATTGCATATCAAAAATGTGGCACCAGAAGATGAAGGTTTTTATCATTGTGTTGCAAAAAGTAATGCTGGTCAAGCAATCGGATCAAGACGACTTACTATTATTGGTTCGTTTAAATTTTATAAAATTCACTTCATCTTGATTTATGAATTAAAATTTTTTGGAAATTAATTTTTTTCCAACAAACTTTGCACATATCTGTTAATGAAGGAATTTTTGAAAAGTTATTCAAGTAAATAAAAAATACAATTTCGTATCTACATATAATCAATTCTTCAAAATGTAAAAACATTCGATAAAATATTTTTTAAAATTCTTAATTTTCAATTAATGGAATTTGTAAAATTTTCATTTCGTTTTCCAGAACCAAGAAAAGATTACAAAGTGATTTGGGTGGAATGCGATGAATCTGGTCAAGCAATCAAAACAACATATGTACCAGCACGTGGTGATGTTCCCGAAGATGGTAATAATTTGTTACCATGGAAGCAAGATCTACAGGTATCCGTATTGTGTAATTAATTTATATAAAATATATCACTAAATTAATGCAACTGATAATAACTGATAACTGATGCATAGAATTATTTGACGATTTTTGAATTCTGGTGGCTAAATAATCATGAATTAGAGCAATAAAATTTGAGCACATTTTATATCTGATTATCAATCTGAATTTGCGTTGATAATTAAAGAAAACAATCTTTTTTTTGTTTTTCACAATTTTTCAGGATCTTCCACAAAATGGAACTAATGGAATATTGATACGTTGTTTACCTGAATCTCATAGCATACATCGTGCTCCATTGGCAATGCCCAGATTCATACGATCACCGAGAACACGGAAAGTTCTACCAGGAACTACTGCAGATCTTCATTGCAGGTTATTTCTGAATAAATCTATGCCTTTCAAATTGAAAATATAACAATTAAAAAAATAAAATATAAAATAAAATCTCTTTTTCAACGGTTTATTAATTAGATTAATGCAAGCTGCTTCCATTTTTTGGATTATCAAAATTATTTTGATACAAAAAAAAAAAAAAAACTGAAGAAGAAATTCAGATAATGCAGATGGGTCGGTAATAATGGAGAATATTTTCAGTGCTATCGGTCAGCCTACGCCACATATTACGTGGATTCGTAACGGAACCTTCTTAGCAAATATATCACAACCATCAGATGGTCACTCAATATTGCGAGTGAAAGTTGAAAGTGATAATGATTTGGGTGATTATATTTGTCTGGCACAGAATACTGCTGGTACTATTTCCAATATTATCACGTTACTCCTGGATCAAATTACAGAAATGGTAAGCTAATTCATGCAACAGATAATTCATAAATTATTCATGAAAATATAATTAAATATTTGCATTGCATATGATATGAAAAATTGCGCTGAATTAATTTGCAAATCAAATTTTTAATACAATCAAAAATACATGAATGATATATTAATTAATGTTCTGAATTGTATGCATCTAAAACTATTCATTTTTCTTCATTCCAAGCTTCATACATTTTAAACAATTAATTAAAAGTCGTCTAATGAGTAAATTTAAATTGAAATCAAAATTTAAGGTTCAAAAACGCTCAGTTGCAATATTAAATTGTGTGTCCAAGAATACAATCTTTAAAAAAGATGTTATTTGGAAAATTTTCAATACAATATTGAGAAATTCCGATGAAACAGTGAATCTTTTGCAAAATGGTTCGCTTGTTGTTTATGACGTCTCAGAAAGTAATTTGGTAATTAATCTGAAATTTTATTTATTAATGCATTTGTAAGAATATGAATTTTTGTAAAAATATGACCAAATATTTTGAAATATTCATTTCAGATTTAATCTAATGAAAGTTGTTGAATTTGCTTTCCAAATTCTATTAAATTTTAAATCGACTTTGTAAAAGGCAGAAATGAGCTATTAGAAGATGAAATAGACCAACAATCTATAATGATTGTTTGGAGTAATAATCTGAACAAGATAGTTGCCCTGAGATTTCAAATTTTCGACTTATTCAAGATGTTTTGGTTATTATCGAATTTAAAAGACGAGTTATTATAATATTCTTCCAGACAGATCTACTTCGTTATCAGTGCTATACGAGAAATCGCAAACACACAACTGAAATAAGTTTGTTGGAGATACAGGATGAAGTACCACATGTTCAGGTTTCGCCAAAACAAGTCTTTGTCAACTTGCATGAATCACTGCTTCTGAATTGTAAATTGATGTCCAATCCGTTAACAACAATGGTTGAATGGACAAGAAATGATGCCAAATTGAAAGATAACAATCGAACAAGAGTGCTTGTATATTTTTGAATAGATTCTTGAAATGTTCATGTTAAATTGATGGTCGGTTTACTGAAAGGCAACTTCTCTAAAAGAAAGTTACTTTTCAGTATGTTGTCTTTAATATGATTGGAAGTAACCAAATGGATAATGAAATTTGAGGTGATTATTTAAATTTCACTTCAATTTTCCTTCAATATACGTAGAAAATTTTAGGCCAATAATTCTCTTCTTATCACGAAATTATTATCCTCTGATCGTGCTGTATTCAAATGTATTGCATCAAATCGACAAGGCAAATCATATGATGATTTAAAAGTGACTGTAAAAAGTAATTCTTTCAATCAATATAATTTTTGGATATTCTTATTACTTTACTTTCATTTATATATTGAAATATTGTTCTTGTAAAAATGAGGAACTATTGTATGCGTTATTAGATAATTTATTTTTCATGCATATATTTAATTACACTTGGAAACTTGATGTTCTATAAAACATCGTTAGCATAATCATAATCCTATTTTAAATTTTAGTTGTTGAAAATTGAAAATTTTTCTTCAGCAGGTCTGGCTGGTGTGATTAACAAAATTAAAGGAATCGTAAATAATCGAAGACTCAAACGTGAAATGGTACTTGTTAGTATAAAGCCTAAAATGGAAGCTAATGTAATTACAATGAAGACTAATGGTATATTTGATGAACAAGGTTGGTGATTTCATATGTAAAATCTAAGTGAATATAACGAAATATTTTACGTAATTAGTCTTTTAATGTCCTTAAATATATTAAATATGGGAAATTTGGAAATTTTTTTTCTACATGGCTTTTTTGCGCCTCTCTGACTAATTAAGAAATGTTGAGGAATTGTTATTCTTCTAGGAAGGGTAGATGAACAAAAGTTTTAAGAATGATCATCAGGATGATTAGATAACTTATATAAAGTTTGCAACAGAAGTTTTGTTTATTAATTAAAGATATTGAAATTAACATTAATGATATTTGAAATATTTAATGATTTCAAAATCAGTTTAGGTGTTTCATCAGAAACTTTACTTGGTTATATGGTGGTAGCTTCTCCACAGTTAGCTTTCAATCCAAAACAAAAAAATTCACTTGCAAGTGTAAAATTTCATCGTGTGATTGATTATCACTTCGAAAGCGGTGAAACTATGCGCGTTTCTCAAAAAGGTTTTGGTCTAGATGGTGAATATGCACTATTTGAAATAATTTTCAATGGACAATTGCCATATTTTGATAATAAGGTAATGGTTTAATAATTAACATGAGAAAATATTTGAATTCTTCTAAGCTATAGCTGAATTCTGAGTTCTCAAAAATTTCTACTTTCTAAGTTTTTCAATATCTGAATTATTTATTGAATTCAATTCTTAAGATTTTTTGTCTGCTTTTTCATTTTAAAGATTCAAGATGTGATTTAGAAAGGATTCGAAACTGAATTCATTAAAATAAGCAAGTAAGATGAAGACAAAACTAAGATAATTCATTCGCTTATTAGGTTTGTAAAAAAGAATTAAAAGAGGTAAAAAGATTCGTCTGCAATTTTGCACTGGAAATTTCTCAGAATAATTCTCCATATTTCATTTGTTTAATATGAATTCAGAATTATGCTTGGATAGATCAAGCTAAGGAGGAGTTAGTCGAGCAAGAACCAGGTATGATCCATGGCAATGGATTTGCAATTCTACGTATTGGTAATCAAGCAAATATACCATTCTAGTAAGTTGGCTTTTTTCAAACATTATATATATGTAAAGGATTAAGCTAATGAGCATAAAGGTAAATTAAAATCTAGAAATCTAAAATGCAAATATAATAGAGAAGGAAAATTGTGAAAATATTATTAAAATCGGCAAAAACACCAAGAAAAAGAATGAGCTTCTATGAACCTATTAATTTTGAAATTATACTATTATTTTCATAAATTTAACCTTTGCTTTATTGTTATTTGCTAAGCTGGAATGAGAGCATTGTTTATGATGCATCGAAAGAAATGGATATCGATCTGAGCAGATTCGTAACTTTTAAATTTACATTCCGGAAAACAGTAGATGGTGATGCCAAATTGAACGTTATAGCCAGAACTGAATCGATTCGACGCATTTGTCCAGTTGGCTATCACATAAGAGATGGCTTTTGCGCCGGTTATTTTTCTAATTTCAATGATTATTTTGAAATTTTAATTTGATAAGATCATTTGAAGTATTGAGAAATATTTATTTAAAATATAAAAAATGCATATTGCATAATATTTTGTATTTGTTGTGGAAGATATATTTTACTTGGTTAACTATTATAAATTTTAATAATTATTCAAAGAATGATAACTTTGATAGAGAATTTATCGATGTTTGAATTGGTTGATGATAGTTGATAAAAAATATTGCTAAATAGTTGGAATATAAAGTTTTTATCTTTATTGTTGATAGTCATATATTTGTTAGGAGAATAATAGAGTCTTTTCCTTTCCAACAGTGTTGGAATAATTTATCTCGTCATGAAAGCCTGTTATCATCATTGTTTTGTAATTCAATGTTGACATGATCTAAATCCATATCAATTCAGATATCGATGAATGTGAATCGACTCAAAAAATATGTCATGAACAGGCACATTGTATCAATACTATTGGAGATTATGTATGTGAGCGCAATTGTCCACCAGGTTTCAAAGCAAATCCACAGGGCGAATGTGAAGATATTGATGAATGTATCCTTGGTATACATAATTGTACGAACGGTGTGCTTTGCATGAATATACCAGGTTTGTTATGTGTTTCAGAATCTAAACTGAAATACTAAAGAATTTGAATTGTTTAGATCATAGCATTTCATATTTTCAACAATGAATGAGTAAAAATAGAAGCAAACGATGTAAATAATATCTTTTCTGAAGCCTATAAATGAAAAAGTTGCAGGTGCTTTCTTATGTGAGACATCGTTATGTGCGGAAGGTTATGTTCGAGATTCTAATGGCCATTGTAAAGGTATTCATTTTAAATAATCATATTTTTAAAATAATAACTAAATATGTAAAAATAATAGAATTAAATGAAACATTTAGCTTGTAATAATGAAGTCTTTTTGAGCGCATAATTCATAACTGTTGTCATAAATTCAAGATAAATATCCTGTCGTAATGCGAATATTAAGAGATCATTACAATTTGGAGGAACTTTTGAAATTTAAAAAAAAAAAAACTCTGATATGATTTTATTTGGCTTTCCAAACACTACAATGGTTAAATTAAGGGTTGGCTAAAATTACAAGACTTTTCCAGGCTAAGTTTGGATTATGATATCAAAGTACTGTCAGGAGACGTAAATTCTTTAATGATCGAACAGTCTATTCTTAAATGATACCTAAAATTAGTAAAAATCAATTACTGTAAATTAAAAGTAAGTGTAATAAGAATTTGGGCAATAATGATGAGCAAAGTAAATTTTCAGATATAGACGAATGTGCAGAATCGTTGTGTGGTAAATTGAAATGTTTGAATTATTTAGGCTCATATATTTGCATCTGTCCATCAGGCTTTCCAGCCGATAGTAATGGTGATTGTGAAGGTATTTATCAGCTGATTTATCTGACATTATCTAATCTTTTTTTATTTTCGATCTTCTGGTTTTTGTTTTTCAGAATTTCAAGACAATTTGACAGATCGAAAATTAATTAGATTTGATGAAAATTCAAATGCATGTCCATCAGGTTACTATCGTATCGGAGAAACATGTCAAGGTATTAATTTTAATTTAGCGAAAAACAGATCAAGGTTCGTTTATTTGATTAAATATTTAAAAGTTTTATCAAAAAATTGGATATATTTCTGATCATCAAAATCTAATATTTCGGACATTGGTATAACATTATAGCAATTTTCACAATATTTTTTACTTTTATTGTTCTCAATTTAAATTACTTGCAAAAAAATTGTGCAAATAGACTTTTACCTACAAAGTTTCATCCAAAAGCATTCGATTAGATAATATTTCATGCTTTTAATTTTAAGATATTAACGAATGTGTATTCAATTTACCGTGCGAATATGAATGTGAGAATACTGAAGGAAGTTATAAATGTTTATGCCCAGAAGGCTACAAAGTTGAGGAAAATAATTGTGCAGGTGAATTCATTCATGAAATTTCAATTTTTTTGAAATTGAACAATCAATATTGTTACTTCAGTGTATTTTTGGCACACTCGGAATTTTTTATTCCAAAGCAAATAAAAATTAAAAATAAAAATTGAAAGTGTGTGCTTTGAATCAATCATCGCTGCAATTTAGCTAGCATTGATCGAAAAATTTAAATTAATTCTTCTAGATTTGTTCGAAAATGGATTAATTTTATCCTTTTCAAAACTGAATAAGAGTCCTATCTTTTTTTTTTTCGCATTTCTGCAACTTTTTCTTTATAATCCGAAATTCTCTGATTTCAAAAAAAAATATTCAGAAAGACACAGTTATTAACACAGTAATAAGATAAGACAGAAATGATTCTTCCATATTTTCTATGGTAAAATATTTCAAAGTTATATTCATCATGTTCTGCAGATATCGATGAATGCTTGTACGATCCATGTTCCGAAGATGAATTATGTTTTAATCAATTGGGAAGTTATGAATGCCTTAGGACACCATGTCCAACTGATTATCATCTGGAAGATCAGTGAGGATATTTTGTTTGATATCTGATTTACAAAATTATAAACTCAATTATTTAAAAAAAAAATAAGACAATGTGTCTCTTTTTTTTTTTCTTTTTTTTCATCAGATCAAGCTATTTTTTCGATGAGAATTTTTCGCAATCGGAATGCATTTTCAGGAATTGTATACCGAATTGTCAGAATTGTTCTAACTCACCTATAAGGATATATATGGTATCAATACCGAAAATTTTGCCACCGGCGACTACATTGCTACGTTTGACAGCTTACGATCATCGATCGCAAGTAATTCATCGAACACGGTTCATTATGAAATCAATTTCAAAATTCGCCAGATATATTCCTTTTATTTTCAAAGTAAGCTTAATTTATTTTCACTAATAGATGAAGCCTTAGAATAATTATAGAACAACTTTTCAAAGGCTTGCTTTTAATTAGTTCTCTTTCTTGATTCTTAAATGAATTATTCTTCGCAATATTTGATTATTTTAATTCTATTTTTTTTTCCTTTTTTTCTTTAAATATACAGTAAATGTTAAAACAAATGAATATTATGATGACTATTTAGAAGCTAAATATGATTACTTCTTGCTTGAAGCTTTTCTAGAAACTTGACAGAAACGATCATTCCAATTTAATTAGATGTCGTTACTTAATTAGTGCTTTCTTGATTAATAAATTTTCGCCGAAATGCGCTGTTTAGCCGCATGAAGTTGAGCAAAAAGCGGCCTGAGATACTCTTAGATGTTCAAGGTTGCAAGCGCGTTAAGCTGAAGAAATCAGCATGCTGTAACCCATTACTGAAAGATATGATAACAGTGTGGTTTTTGAAAATCTCCATGATCGGAATTGAGAATTTCATTTTCTTTGAACGAAGAATTCCTAATAAGAACGAGTCATCACATCAATGTTGCCAAATAAACAAATTTAACATATAATTCAAGTAATTTTTGAAATTTTTAAAACTAAATTTAAATTCAGACAAAAAATGGTCGAGCGACGTTGCAAAACTCGGACAATCTGCTTGGAGCAGGAACATATAAACTTGCCATACGAAGCATCTCAAGGCTACCTTATAGAGTGGGCAAATTGTTGAATGATTTCATTGTTTTCATTGCTGTCTCCGAATATGATTTTTAATTCAAACAAGCTTCACTTGTAAAGTGCATAAAACTAGTAATTGAAATACTTTTATTCATTTTTGAATAAACTTTATTGGTTTAATCAAACCATTGTTGATCGTGTTTTAAATAAAAAGCATCATTAGATCAAAATATTAACTGCCAACATTGATTGATTTATTGCTTAATTTTAAAAGTTTTAAATTTCATTTTTTATGAGCCATTAGTCATGTTGATTACTTTTGATCAAAATCAATATATCACAAGTGGAGCTGCCATTTCTCATTTCATTATGCTGTGATTTATGTTTTAAAGTAAATTATTATATATTTACAGTGATAGGTAAATTATCCTTAGAATGCAATATCAGTTCTGCAAATTAAAAAAATGAATTTGGAGAATGCTAATCATTTCTAACAAATTTTATTTTAGATCTTTCATTTTTTGCTTTCAGCTTAAATTCTTTGATTAATTCGTATTATAAGATATTCTCTCTTATAAGAAAATGAAAGATTTATTTCTAAAAATGTCACATAATTGCATATTGTTTTTTAATTATCAATTGCATTGAACCTTTGTCTTTCTCTTTGTTTTTGAATGTCGAATTTTTTTTTTTTTTTTTGAAATAAAGTTTTGACAGTAAACTCATTTTTTGATCGAATTTTTAGGAAAAATTCTTCAATATGCTCTATTGCAGATTTTATAATTTCAATTGACATTTTTTTCAGCAAGGTTTATTTATCATTATTTTTAAGAATATTTTATTTTGAATTTTATGGCATGCTAAAAATAATTCAAAGATTTCTGCAAAATTAGTCGTACAAAATTAAGTTGTGCAAAAAGTCTTTCAATTCGATTTCTAAAGTTTAGTTCAATTTCATTTTTTTTTTTGTCTGAAATATATTTCAAACTTTTTTTTTATTCAATTACTATTTTCAACTTGAACTTTATCTTTTTCAATCTGAATGTTTAATATTTAGATTAATTTATTTTCAATCAAAACGATAATAATATTGAGAAAATACAATTGTAATAATACAATTACATTCTCATCCTGCAGATAAATTTTTAATGAAATACTGATTTCACTAATATTAGGTAACAAAAATTATCATATATTATGCAGATATGGTTTCCTTTCAAATGACTTTTTATATTCTTCTGTCGTATGGAACCAATTATAAACTATCAGTGTTTTTCCCTAACATTTTAAGACATTTTAAGCATGCCAAGAAAAAATATTTTCACTTATTCCACGTGTTCTTCAAAGCGATGCAAGCGCATTCCTGCTTCATGACCAGGTGATATAAAAAGAAAATGCTAAATGTTGATAGATCTTTATGCGAATTTAAAATTTTGAAATCCTTGTGATCAGATTGAAAATGTAAATCGTCGCTTAATTGCTAATGTTAACAGTTTATTGTTCATCAAAATAGAATTAGTTTTATTTTGCTACATTTCGAATAATATATTTTGGATGTTTGCGCATCTAATCTCATTTTAGACATCGAAAAATGCATGAACATTGAAAAGAAAGTTTCTGAAATGGAAAATTTGACGCATTTGTTCGCTTCATTGATCATTTATTTGTTTCAGTTTTCTTTTTATCTATCTGATTATTCTTTAATATATTTTTTCTTTTGTCGTCGCAAGATGTTTTCATGCTGAAAAGCAAACTGATGCAAATTAGTCAAACATAAAATTATACCAAACAAGCATTATTCTTGCTATATAGAGTTTGTACTAGTCGAAAGTTTCCTCCTTTTTTTTTAAACTTTCCATTTTTAATGAAACATATATTTTTGTAATTTATGCTAAAATTATGAAGCAAAAAATCAACTATAATAAGTCTTTTTTTGTCATTAATGATCATAATTCTCTTATTTGTTCTTCTAAAATTACGCTAAAAAATTTCCATGAAAGCTTACATATGCACCCTTCTTTCCGAAAATTTTTTCTTTTGCAAGTTGCAAATAAATTAACGGACGTCGATGTAATGGTACATAAAAACCTGGTGGCTTATTTACCAACGGGGGTAATTCTACGCCATCGGGAGGCGCCTAAAAGATAATTATCATATCTGGCATATTTATAAGTTTTTAGCTAGTTATAGAAATGCTTATAATGCATGTAAAAAGTAATTTCATCTCGAAAGCCAAGAATATTTGGATATTCTTATCCAAAATTAAAAAACATCAATGAAATTCAGGATTTTTTTGGATTTACATGATAGAATATTTCAGATAAACATCTTAAAATTGAATTTAATGAAATTTAAAAAAGTTATACCATAACGATAGCATCAATTTGTCGTACAAGTGAACGCCAAACAAAAATTGCCATAATAAGACCCAAAATACAAGGTATCACAACTGCCATTATATAGATGAAAAAATGCAAACTACTGCAACTTGATAACATTAAATAATTGATAAAGTAACATAATATATGAAGATGAGAAAAATTTGGATACAGAAATTTTTTTTTTTTTTTTTTTTTTTTTGATAATTAGAAGTAGCGAAATTTGGATACAGTAATTTTTTTTTAATTATTAGAGTAGCGAAGTATTTTGCTTGACAAATCTTAGAAATGTGTTAGATTCTCAGAATTTTTATATTGCTGAAAGTTAGAATTATTGTGGCAGCCAATATGATCATAATTTAAAATCTTTGTTTGAAGTGATTGCTTAAATAATATTAATATATCATATTTTTATTCAATAATCTTACATTATACGAAGGCGTAAAAGTTTGCAAGTTTTGGCTGTATTATAGTAAAAAGATCGATCACGTTGTACATTTGCTGCAAATGTTGCTGCTTCCATTATAAATTCCGCAAATTGATTGTTGATTTTTGTTTGTATTCCGTAAAAATGTGAATCACTATATCCACGATAATCATTTGAACTCTGTGAAGAAAAAAAAAATATATATTAATTAAGACGCATTCCGCCATTTATCTCGCATCCTCGATGGATAACTAGAACTTTGGAATCATTGGAATTCTTTAGAATCAGATTACTACTGAACTCTTGAGAGTGAAGTATAATAATCGTCGAAGATTTGATCAATATCGATCGAAAATGGAGATACATATGACCAAAAGCACTTAGACGCTTGTTAAGTAGAAATATCGATCCAAAACTTGATTTGAATTTAAAAAGTTATCTTTTTTAAAAGATGTAAATTGAAAGCAAATTCACGAAGTCCATTGTTTTTTGTTCAAGCAGAAAAGTTTGAATTTAAAGAATTGAGACATGGATTATTTTTGCATTCTCTTACTTTAAATTTAATTAAAGTTTAATTAAATTTAAGATTTGATTTTTCCTTCAATTCATTAACAAACATTTGCCAGTTATATATGGTGTGTATATAATGATCGAGCTTCATGTTTATAATGAATCAGATCTATTTATAAATCCTGGATAGAATATAATTATTCATACCATTATTTTCAAATGATTTTCTCTTCCAACCAATTAGTTATCATCAAAAACTTACTCGTTTAAAACGATGCAAATTTTCCATTTTCGTGCGCAGGATTTCATCTTTAAACAAACTGAAATCTGGTAGCAATGTTTTATAGCACTTCATTTCGCTTATCGCTAATATTAGTAATAAATATGCAGATTTTGGTTCCATCGCTATTCTAAAGATCATTCTAATAATAATGATTTGAAAATGTTAATTTAAAAAAATTCTTAAGTTTTACCGAATTCCCTTTACTTCTCAACAATTTAGGACGAAGCTATAATATAAATAGAGGTACTGAGCAAGTGGAACAGTTTATGTGAAATTAAGTATCTTCATTTATCTAAGAAAAATTACGGCTCGATCTGCACCACGATAATGAAAAACACCTCCTTTAAAGCTAATAATAAAATACAATGTTATGAAACAAGAAATGCGACTATATTTATTCTCGTCATAAGGTAACAGCGAAGAAATTACGCAAAGTAAAAAATGCATTGTAAAGAAATTGAAGTTTTCAAGTGACAGTCTGTATTTTATTATTAGTCTAACAGTCTAACAGTTTTATAACATAAACTCTGTCAAACTATATGATTCATAAGAAATTTTTTAAAAAATCACTTTTTCTAAAGTGATAAAACATTACGACAGTCTTTATAATACGATCATATGACTATGATTGTATTATAAAGAGTATCATTCAAGGATGAAAAATATATCTCTATCTGCAATCCATTAGTGACTGCAACAACTCATTGAAGAAAGAAACCTCGATTTTCCAAATAAAATTGAATTTATATATGACGTAAATTTAGAAACAAAAATGAATCACAACGATTATCACAATATTCTTCCCTTCTTTCGAGCTTTTTGCATCTTCCTTTTTTTGACGATATCTTTACGAGCCTGGATATTAGCTGACCGTTTTTCTTGCCTTCGAGCTTGCATCTGCTGCGTATGCTCAACACGACTTGCCCATTTCTTTTTCTTATATTCTTTCATCTTCTCCTTTCTTTTTAAACTTCTTTTCAAAAGCTCTGGATTATCCTGCAAAAATATAAATGTAAATATGTTCAAACCGGTTCTGCAGTAAAATTTTGATTCTTAGAAAATTAAAGAAAGTAGAATTTCGATAATGTAAATTTCCGATTTTACCTTAACTTTCTGTCCTTCAGCACGACTTAATGCTTTCTTCCATTGGATATTATTTTCAATTCTCAAAGCCTTTTCAGGATTCTTTGACCGCACTTGTTCTAATTTTTCTTCTCTTTTCTCAGCTTTTTGAAGCAATCGCTTATAATCTTTACCGGTGAATTTATCTCGCTTGTCTTTTTTTGTTTCTTTCTGAAACGAATGACTACTAATGCTTGATGTGCATAAAAATATTTTAAAAATGACTGATGGTAGAAAATTATGCCACCTGTTTTTCGTCTCTTACAATGAAATCAAATTTTGAGAAAATCAATTTGTCATCTTTTTTCTCCATTTCTCCTGATATCGATTCCCTTTCCAATTTTGGACGTTTGCTCGATACCGCCTCATCTGAAGGTAGCCTGAAATTTCTTGGAATGTAAATAAACAAAAAATGGTTATACCATCTCATTGCTCACTGCTTTTTAAAATATCAAGGAGAAAATAAGACAGAATAAAAAATCTTATAAATTCCACAGTAAAAATGATATAAGGGATAAAATAATGACGGAATCAAGTCCCGAAGGATCCTGAAAATCTCGTCAAAATTTTTTAAGATTCCTGAAAAAAATCTATATGAAATATACTTTGAATTTTTCATCTGTTGCTTAGCTACTGTCCTTCTTTCCTTCATTTTCAGTTTACTCATGCGTCGTTTCAATTTCCTCTTTTCTTCATACTGATATGCTGTCATTTTACCACGTCTTTTTGCTAAAAAAATTAAAAAAAAAATATATATCAACCGCACAACATGATTATCTAGCATAGCACAATTCATTAGCTGGTTATGATCTCCATTACAATAATACAAGATTCACAGAAAGAAAAAAAAACCCGTCGGTGCCAACACTTTTCTTAAAGGATAGTTTAAGTTGAAAATTACTAATTGAAATAGAAAAATTTACCTTTGAATTGTTCCAGTTTTTCCTGCAGTTTCTTAAGAGCTAACTTACGACCTTCCAAAGCATCAGCTGGTGCTACTATGGAAGTGGTCGCGAAAGATGAGTTACTTTTTATATCACTAGTAACATTGTCATGCATTCTTTTTCGATTATCGTTTGCATATGCTGTTCCATTTACGAGACTAAATATAGCAAAGTCAGTATGGTTGTCAATTTTTCTCATAAAGAAATTTGAAACTTTATTCCATCTCAAAACTGTGAACGAAATCGCAAAAATATTTTGAACTACGCAAAAGTACTTGTTTATGTCTGGACGCATTCAATTCCAAAATTCTAGGAAACAATAAATATAATTATTTCACCCGTATTAAAAAAAAAAAAAGAAAAAAAAACTACCTTCCATTTAGTACTTTGGCGAAAGGATCAGTCGAATTATCAGGATTCGAAACTCCTAAGTCGATTGACTTACTTTTCTCCAACTTTATATTTTTGGTCGTTTTCATTTTCTTCATTGTTTTGGAAACTATTTCAGGCTAAAGAAAAAATTTTTCGGATCGAAAAATTAGGAAGCTCTAAAATTTCCAAATCTTTGCAATTTGAAAAAAAGCAAGCGTAATACTTGTAAAGTAGAAAATGCAAAATATTCTTACTTTAATAGGCTTTGTATTACTACGATTTTTTGCCAACCAATCCAGAACATCAGTGATTGTTCGACAATTTACACCTATTTCGCGAGCCAATCTATGCTTCGAAGTTTTACTAAGCTTTTGTTTTTGCTCTGAAAACAAACCTCTAGCACTAAAAACAATTTATTTCGTTTTAGGAAATCGTCGAATTTCTTTATCAAAATCAATAAATAAATCCCACCCATAAATTAACTTTTTCAATCAATGACAAAATATCGCCTGATAAACTTTAAAAAAAAAAAAAACATTTAGATATACAAATACAATAAATTAATGTTTTTAAAATGACGAAGCCAACCGTTTGTTAAATTTTCATCAATAATTTTGTGTTTCTGTTCACGAATGTTCTCCATTGTCTCATCATCGAATTGCCAATTCCCGATTGGTATCAAATTAATATTTTTTTTGATGATCTTATCTATTTCTATACATTTCTCCAACAATTTTGCCCTGTCCTCTTTCGGAAGCATTGCAGCTAAAAAATGAAACAAATCTTGCGGTCAAAATCTTATTAATAGGGGAATTAAGAACCACTAACTGATTACAAATTAAATTCCCGTTTTCCGAAATATCCAAAAAATTGTAGATATACAGGTGAAATTAAATTAAATAACGTCTAGATTGCATTTGTATCATCAAAAAAATAATATTCTGCTGCTGGTAATAACTGAGTATAAAACCCTTAAACAAAATAGTTAGAAATAATTTAATGAAAAAATCATCATCAATACATATACAATTACATATTCAAGGTGAAGCATCAACAGAAAATTTAAAAGTTGAGGAGATCAAGTAATATGCTCAAAAAGTAATTAACTGATAAGTCTAATATAGGTTAGATATTCGAAAAATATTTTCAAAAAATTCAGATTAAATTATGCTTCATAGTCTTTCACTGTAAAGCATTTTATTTTTCCCACATAACAAATAGTCCGGTTCATTTTTATTTCCGTTAATATCTCTAAGAACGCTCATAAGTGTAAGTATGGAATAATATAAAAGCACAGAATTACAAAAACAAGTTACGATTGAACTAAACAAAAAATATCATGATGGAGGAAGTAATTCAGTGCTAAATCTAGTCTGAATCATTTCAAGACGTGTTTGGAGAATTAACCGTATATCCTCAGCCAGATCTTTAAGCGATGTATATCTCACTTTCTTCACGTTAAATATATCAACAATAAACGAACACATCTGTTCCTGAAAAAAAATATTTTTCTGAACAACAACAAGAAAACCGAATTATCAGTGAAATTTCATTTAGATGATAGAAAAATTCATGACAAAAAAAGTTGCAATTCTATAAAGAGTTTCCTGTAAACCAACATTGTTATGAATAATTATCTTTAAATAAAAAGGAATAAAATGAGTCCGAGTTTGTCTCTTACCAGAGCTTTGAATACTTCTCAATTTCACAGTACAATTGCAGTCTTAATCTTTCTCTTAAAAACAAAGTCAAATGATAAAAACATTTTAATATTCTTTCTCAAAATCATTTCATCCAAAATTGAATGATAAAACAAACTTTAAAATAATGACATAATTCGCGTAAGTGTTCATCGGTTCCCAAGAAACCTAAAGTAATGGATGGAGAAGCTGCCTCCGAGATATCGTAGAAATGTGCTATAAATCCATTAGCCACCTAAAATACATTTTTATGGGCAAAACACGCATGTTTTGCAATAAAAAGGGAGTAAACTTTATTGAGTTTCTAAATATTAAAATTTCATAAGCTGAAAAATAATACCGCAAGTCTTGCTCTTTTAGCTTTCAGCATAGACCAAATCACCGTTACTAATGTCGATTCCTTCATGCTCTGATTTAAAAACATATTTCTTGTAACAGCTAAAACGGCAGATGGTGGTCGCGAAAGATCTTCAAATGCATCAATCAAAATATAGTCTAGAACAACGTCCCAGAAACCTAATTCTGGTACCTAAAGTAATATGTTTTGATTTTAGATTAAAAAGATTAATAGCTTTATTAGCTTGAAAAACTGAATAAGCTTCTGATATTTTTTTAAACCATAGATTTATATTTACTTGCGAAATGCTAGGCTGTAAGTGCAATGAAAAATGATAACTTACTCCTCTTTGTTTTAATTCTCTGTCAACAATTTCTAGATGTTGAGTTTCATTCAAATATTCCATCATAGCGTCATAAGCTAAGTAAAACGGACTAGGATCTTTGCTGGCATGTCGCAATAAATCTGCAATTAACTGACGCCCTGCTTGAGATAACCATACACGATTATGTTCGTCTGATAAAATTTCCTGCAATATGTCAAAATTAAATCATTCCATAAAATATTTAGTTTGAAAGCAGAAAGTTATTAAAATCGATATGTTTTTTTTATTATATCTTGTGTTACATTCCGCAAATAATTCTCACATAACAGGATAACAAACGATTCCAGAAATCATCTAAGGATTCGACACTGGATAAAATTAAAGAAATATGGAGATCCTTTCACTGTTTAATGAGCCATATAGTTTTTAATAAATCCCACCAACTTATGTGGGAAAATCTTTAAAAGATAAACAGCTACTCATCATACTACTATAAGCAAACGCACAGAGAGAAGTGCACTACTTTTGCAAAAATTCATAACTTACAGTAAATGCCTGTCTCACGCACCAAACTTTAGCTTTAAAATCCTCATCGTCCTCACAGCAACAAAATTCTGTTCTAAAATCAAATTTTAGTTATCATGAATATCTTCTACAATGTAACATTAACTGCAATATACAGTTTATTATGAACTATAGGTTAATTGGCTATTGAGAAAAATATAAAGAAACTGAAAAAAAAAAATACAAAAATCTATGCACCTTATTTTTCTGCAGTTCACTTCGCCAGCCTCTACAGCTGTTACACCATCTTGGTAGAAATGCAATACGTCTCTATCCAAATTCAATGGTTCACGCATCAAAACATCAGCATCATCTATACTTACAGGCTGCAGAAAAAACATAATGAAGTCTTGAGAAAAGAAAAAAGTCCAAAAAATTCTGTCTTCATTAGCAATTTTTATGAAATCTTACAAGCTCGTCGTAGGCTGACCAGAAGGAATCATCAGATAGAACTGATAAAGAGCCTGGATGTTGCAATCCTCCAGCTGACGCTGACCAAACTGAATTCAATTGATTGCAAAATGAATTTATGAATTTTATATTGCAAGTGAAATTCGATTATATATATTCAGTTAAGTGAATTAAAACTCTGATGTCCAAACTAAAGAATTAGCGACTCCAGAGTTTTACGCTTACTCAAACCTCTAACTATATAATAAATTAGAAAAATTAAAATTTCATGAATGCGAATTCGGCAAAAGCATTTGCAACTTACATGTCTCATCACTAGATGGAATTTCTTTTTCATAACCACCTTCCTGTATTACCCTCGTAATGTCTGTTTCCAAAACCCGTAATCTGTAACAGAACCATGCTAACATTGGAAAATATCAATAAAATGAACTTCTGAATCCATAAACTACGATAACAGAGGAATTTCCTTTTTCAATTTACTGTAAACATTACGCTGATGTAAGCTGTAAAGGTAAAGTGATGTCTGGGCATAAATTACTCTGATGTGAACTCTAAAAAATAAAATTATTATATGAATTATAAAAATTCATTAATTCACGGCCAATAAAGTAACAGTTTAACCAAGAAATAGTACATTTCTTGTCTTGGGAAAAAGCTTTAGCTCAATAAGGACCAGAAAATGATATTTACAAGTGCTTTATGATTAATTTTACAAAAAAAAAAAACCTGTCTGAAACAGAAGAAAGTAATTCTGATCGTTTACAATCTTTTTCAGAACGATTTTTCACCATATCCAATGCAACAATCGCTCGTTCTACCCGCTGTAATGTCTCCTGCACTAATTGCAAGCCTGAAATTCAGTTATTTTCCGAACCACAATGATATTTACTTGAAATGAGACCAGTCATCTGTTTTAAAACGAACAAGTTAAGAAAAAATGCAAAAAAGAAAAGATGAAATGTAGAAAAGCCATTTACTGGAAATTAGATCCGATTCACCAGGTGGTATATTTCCGAATTTGTATGAATTTCGCTGCGACGATCCAATTGATAGTGCACCTCTAGTCTTACCAGTCCGTACTAAAACTTTAGTTAATAAAAATCCCAGAAAACAGTTAGGTATTTCTTTAATCTATATCATTGCTAATAAACCAAGCATTGTTTAGTAAACCAGATTAATACCACCTTAAAATGCTATTGTTTAAAGAATATTTAGTTCAAAAAAGAGGCATATAGGTAATGAGATCCATACATTGAGGAACAACAAAACCGTTCGGAAGATTTTCAATAGCATCATCATATTCTTCAGATTCATTCCTGGAAAGAGTTCTCCAAAATCTGAAATTACCTTCGAAATAAAAAAAATTGTCGTTGTTATTTGGAAGTTAATTTTCAATGTAACAGACCTCAGTATTTATGCAAATTCGATTCGTTAACTGTAGTCAATTTTCACCACTAGAAAAATAAATTTTATCTCGCCATTGGCACAACAAATAATTCCATCCGAGACCAAACAGTTACCTTTTTACCCAGAAATAACTGACTACTGCAACACCAACACCTATTCCAAGGCCAACAATTACTGTTCTCCGTCGAAGTGTAATACAACTAGCGGGTATCCGTAACTGGGTGAAATGCATATTATAAGCTTTAAAATAATTTATGTTAGCCAAAGGCGAAGAAAAAACTTTGTCGTTGACTCGTATTTCAAATTTATTTTTGACTTCTGAATTCTGAAACTCGAAAATGATTATTTTTGCGGGACGAATAAAAATGCTACGCGTTATCGACACAAAAGTAAAAGGAAAAATCAGTAAAAAGTTACAGATCGTGTATAAACTTATATTACCATTATTATACATTGTTATGAACCATCTCTTTTTGTTCTAGATACCACCAGTGAATAATAAACCCGTGCTGAAGTTTTCAGTCATGAGAAAATCATTGAAAAACTATTTCATATTTCAAAAAATAAATCCATCCAGATCTATTTCGCTAAAAAAGTAGAAAGTAAATATTAAATGTCATCCAAATTATTTGCAGCAGTCATTCACTGTATAGAAAATGCCACTCAAATGTTAAAAACATTTTATGATTGATAATATAACTTAAAGTAAACACAGTATGATAAAGCTGAGCCAAAAATTTTTACTTTTAGTACGTTATATGCTTAATATGTTAGTGAAAAAATTATCAGTATATAGTTACTCATTCCTTACATATTTACTCCATTTTTGCATTCTCTTTTACAATAATCAACTCACATCTATCGCTATTCTTCTTTTACACAAAAGAAAGTTTTTTCTTGTCGTATTTGTTGGAATCACATTTTAGTTAAATATGTTCCAGTCATCCAGACAATCTTTCATTCAATTTCAATTAGATTTTTCTCAAAATTTCCAGTTTTTTTTTTAGTTTCTCTTTTTTTCATTATCTTTATTGAAAGTAATAACAAAAGTGCTATCCCTATATTTTCTATTCTCCCCTCATTCCTCTCTTCCATTATTCTCATATCATCACAAAATACACACCCGACACTCCCCGAATCATTAAGAGGCGAACAAACCTGAAATGCGTTTTTAACAGACCGCCAAGACTATCCAGGAGTCTCTGAATGAAAATGATGTTGTCCTAATGAGTATATGTTGCTTCAATTACTACTACCGGAGAAGGTAGATGATAAGTTTGTGAGAATCATTCCTAATTTGCATATGGATTGGAAAAGTTGTGATAAGTATGCTTTAAAGTTGCTTCTTTCATAGGATTATATCGTATTCTATTTACTTTGACAACAGCATTAGTACTATCAGTAATAGTACTACTATTTTAGTACTATCATATCTTCTACACTTTGGCACCAATTTCCGTGTCCTGTATGCAATCGCTGCATTGAATCTGATTCCAGTTCAATATATGATTCTCTATTTTATAGATAAAATCATTTCATTACAATTTGATATGATCATCACAGAGAAAGATCGCAGGTATGTGAAGTAAGATGAAATGAACAAATATAAAAATGAAAGTGAAACGATTTTTGAAAAAATTTGAATGATTTTTGAAATAGCATTGAAAGATTTTTGTAGAATAATCAGTTGGCACTTCAAACAATTGAAAGATTAGATTCGATCATTCATACATTCTAGTATATTTTCCGGTTCGTTGCAAGTTTTGCTTGCTGAATCCATAATTTGTCCTGAAACTTATTTTTCTTAATTTGCACCAAAAATCAACATTTTAACTAAAGCCAAGATAAGATCATTTAGGCAAAAATGTAGTAAATAAAGCAATTTAGTGATTTTTAAGTTTTTTTTTTTTTTTTTTTGAAAGCTCATTTTAAGCATTCACAATCTAAATAATCTAAAAATCCCTGTAATTGCATGGATAAAATATAAATTTTTTAATTTAATTATTTATACCTTCTGGGCAGTTATAAATGAATGCAATTTCTCCGCTGCATACTGTGTATTGATTTCCACAACTGTTGAGATAAATGCCATCTCTCAATTTTTTGCAAAAATCTGCAAATCAAAACCAAAGATACGTCGAATACATCATTGCTCATAGCTATTAATTAGATTAGATTAATAAGCAAATTTAATCCAATGCTATAGAAAACCATACCTTGTTCGCTAATTACTGTATCATCGATTTGTTCAATTTTTTCTTCTGACGAAATTTCGCTCTCAACTTCAGAATTTATTATCGAAAATGATTCTTTCCTAGAAATAATCGTAAATGTGCGCAAAAATTTATAAGACTAAGAAATATATGCATATATTATAATGTATCTTGGTCTCGTGCTCACATTCAGTTCTGTGAAATTAATTGCTAACAAGTCATTTCTTTCGTAAAGATTTTTTGATGTCAATTTTTTATAAATTTTTTAAAAAATTTGCATCAGATTAATGAAAATAATTTTCTCTCAAATGGTACGATAAAGATTTTGCCTTAATTTAAATTGCAACTTTAATTAACAAATTAGTAAGCTGGCACATAAGAAGAAATTTGCAAAAAAAAAAAAAAAAATTATTTGAGAAAACTTTTCACTATACGTCATGATTATCATGTATATAATTGTGTCTGAAGTAATAAGATCAATTTCATCAAAAATCCAATTAAATTAAAAAATTAAATGTATTTTGCACTAACTCATCAATGTCTGTCATTTTCGACAAACTTTTTGAACAGTTTTTGATATTTCCTTTGTAATCACAACTTTGTTTTTCTTCATTGAATATTAAATTGTGTGGACATTCGAAAAAGAACATCCGATGATTGACGCAAGCGACGAATTCCGTTTTACAGCCAATTGAATAGAAGCCATCCGCTTTCAGGCGACAATCGAAATCTATTTGTAGAGAAAAGTTTTGCAAAAATTTAATGATTATATCAAGATACATACAAATTTTAGAACTTGCGAACAATTAAAAAATATAATTAAAGAAAACTAAATGTTGAAAATTTCGATTGAACTCTGAAGAAATTAGTGTCTTCAAAAGTGGAAACTTTGCAAAGTTCAAATTTGAAAATTATGAAAATTACTTTCAGGTAGCAATGGAAGAGATTTTATTTTAGATATCGACGCATCAACCAATGCAGATAAGCCTGCTTCCTGTACATGATTAGCGTGATTATGTATCACTTTCTTTCCCTGAATATTATAATTCTGGAAACCAATAATATCATAATTCTGGAAACTAGTGTTTCAATCTTTTCATTAATGGATTTTAGAACTATTAAAAATATAGCAAATTTAAATCAAATTTAAAAAGCATACTTTTGTTTCTCTGTTTTCATAACCTTCATTTTGATCCATTGATCCTGGAGTAGTAGTGTAATCATTAGCTGAAATTCTGAAATAATGAACTCTTTATTTTTAAACTATGTATTACTTTAATTTAGAAAGTTGACAATATCAGAAGTGTTTTAAAAATTAATAATAAGTTTATTCGAATTTAAAAAAACCCAGTTATAAATAATCGTAATTTGATTTTTATAAAGGTGAAATTTTTTAATAACAATTAAAATTCAATTAATACCAACTTTGAATTTTTTAGTGTTAAATTACAGAAAAGAACATGTTCTTTGTAATTGCAATTTTTTGTTTTGCTATCGAAGAACAATCCTTCTGGACAGTTCACATGATATCCAAAACCCGATGCACAAAAATAGAAGTAATTTTCACAGCCTGCTGAGAACAATCCATCACCATTTTTTTCACAGAAGTTATCTTAATATTAGAAATATAAAGAATAGACAAAAGGTTAGAATGAATTTAAATTTGAAAATTGAATTTTTAAAATATAAGAATTCCTCGTCCAAATTCCGACAATTTGAATGTGCATACGATAAATTTTTTTAAACTGATAAGGTAACAGATTAAGAAGAATCTATGAAACGATAATCATCATAATCAACTTTCATTTGAAAATTAATAAATCAAAAAATTTACTTAATTCTGGTGCCGAAACGATTCTTGCTATTTGAGTAGAATTGCCTATAATTGATGAGGAAGAATTTTTCGCAGTTACATATTCTTGTATAGAATCTGCAACATGACATTGCTTCTCTTTCACATCATATACTTGACCTTCTGGACAACTGATAGCATTTCTTGCGACAATCAGCGATTTCCTGGAATTATTCCGCAAAAATGGATTAAAAATTGAAGTCAATACTTCGATTATTAGCAGCATTTTATTACTAAATTAACAACCCGCGCAAGAATACTTTATCAAATGTAGCGAATAATGCAAAAGTCAAATTCAATTTTGTTGATAAATTTTCTGCATAGAGCCTATTTTCAGCGAAACAATTAAAAATCAATGACTTATCAACGCAATTCGCAATATTATTCGCTGTATCGCATTTTCCAGTAATTGTATTGAAAAATAGCTCATCTCGACAAATTCTTCTGGTAATTTCACCAGCTGAGCAACGCCAGAAATATTTGGAACATTTTCTTTTAATCATCGAATAATCTCCATCTTTCATTCCCGTACAATTCATTTCTCAACAGATAATTTATATTATTATTTCAATTAGCATGATCTATTGAATAGTTGAACTTTTTCTTTCCAAAAATATCCGGCAAACTTCAAATCGGTTTAAATTGAACTTATAAAACCAGTTATCGTTCTATTTTTTTTTTTTTTTTTATTAAAAAAGAAAAAAAAATGAAAGGATCATTTGTTATTGAAATTTACACCCATGCGATGATAATAATTACAAAAATCGTTTCAAATTAAAATGCATCAATTATTTTTCAGCATATCTGTTGCTAGGTAAACAAGAAAATTGCTTTCTGTAAAAGTAAAAATTGCCAGGATTGGTAATTCCGAAAGAGAAAATTGGAGATATTTCATTCACCTGATCGAGGTTTCCATGAGTTTGTCTGGTACCTAAAATTAGTTGATTTAAATCATAGTGATACTTCTCTTTGCATTTCAAATGAAATAATTTATTTGGGAAGAAAATTTTGCAATTATTTGAAATGAATAATTCTACTTAAAACAATTATTTATAAAAAAAAGTATGGGTAAGTTTTGTATATATCAAGATATCAAGAAAACATTGATGAGTAATCATTCAGATTGCAGATTACGGCTAATCTTAGATGAAGAGAATTTATTCTTGCTAAATAATATTCGGAATATCAAAGCTAACTATTCGCTTAATATTTCGCGCTTTTTAATAGTTACAAGTCGGAAAAACAAGAAATTCAGGATGTAATCCTCATAATATTTAAATCAATTTATTGATAATGATTGCTATTATCTCTGATAGTTATACTATCTGATAATCATCATTACAATAATCTAATCTATTAATCTAAAAAAACAAAATCAATGATGTATTGTTAAAATGTTCTTCAAGCGAAAAAAAAAATGAGAAAATTTTACAGGATTTGTCGAGTAGGTCGCTTCTTATCATTACTGTCATAACCTTTGATTTTCGATTTATCAAGTAATAACCTATGAGTACCACCACCATATCTTTCATTTATATCGAAAATCGATCTATCTCTATTTGCCATCAAATTTCGTTCAATATATTTTCCTGCAAAAGCAAATAAAAAATGACAATAAGCATAAAAAGACGGACAGAAGAAATTGAAATTTTGAAATGTGATCAAATTTTTAATATCAGTCGGAATCATTTTAGTTCAAATTATACTTGGAATACATAATTCTGGAGAAGACTTTATATTTTAATGAGTTGAAAACTTGTTTTTTTAAATTTACAATGACCTCTTTCACCCAAATAACTCTCTCGATGTTCATTAAATTCGCGCAGAACAGTTAGTAAATTGCATTCATCGATGCTATCAACTTTATCACATCCTTTCAGCTTATCATTGTAGTATAAGCCTGCTGGACATAACATTTCCGAAGAATGACCCCCAGAACAGTGGTAGTAAGTTATCGAGCATTTGCCACTACCGTAAACACCATCTTTCAGTTTGGAACAATCAAATGGATTACTGTAAATAAAAAAGTTTTTTACGAAAACTTTGAATTAAATGCTATTGCTGCATAAAATTGCTAGTGAAAATTAAATCAAAATTTAAACTTTAGTTATTCAATGAACTAAAATTGGAATTGGAATTTTCTGAAATTAAGCGAAAAATGCAAAGAAAAAATAAAACTTACTCCGCCTTTACAATTGTCTTATCATTGTTCATGCTGAAAAATTATGAATCAAGCATTGAATTTGAAGCGTATTATTATCACTATTATCAAAATGAAATTCTAAAAAAAAAAAAGTCTGAAAAAGGAGTTATTAGATTTTGCTTTTTTAAAATTAACTCATTTAAAATGTTTACTTATTGAGGCAAGCAATAACTTGTTGTCTTTGTTCACATTTAGCTGTTTCAACATTAAATTTCAAGTTTTTGGGACATGTATAGATATAGCGTTTGCCGTTATAACATCTCAGGAATTTTGATGAACAACCGCGTCCGTACAGTCCGTCAGAATCACGTCCGGTACAGTCTAGAACATCTGATCCTGGAACCAATTTACCCATCAATAGTATTTTTTCAAGTTACTTATGCATCTTCAGAAAATAAATAAATTAAATGTCTTTCTCATCGAAACTTTTCACTCCTTTCACCATAAAATGATAATTAAGCCTTGTAAATAATTGTAAAATGAGATAAAAGCCTGAAACAAAAGTCCAAAAAAGTATCACCATAATCAACACAGAAGAGAATTCTGTAATGTGCTAATAATTATAATTAAAATTAATTTATTTTTTTTTTCTTTAGTTAGGAAAAATGACTCGAAGCATTTTTTGCTAAGTCGCAATGTTTTGACCAATGACAATAATCGGTTGAAATTGTTTTAACAGTTGTATTGCGCATAAAAACCGACTTACTTCTGGGAGCATTTTCGACAAGATTCACGTGAAGAGAAATAATTAATAAACCAAACAAAATCATTCTTAGATAGATGAGCAATAAAAATTCATAGCAGTTTGAAGCTGAAAATGTTAATAATAAATGAAAGTGGTGGATAGAAAGCAAATAAAGGAAGATGCCATTCTCAGGAAATCTCATCACCTACTTTTAATCTCCGAAAAAATCTTAATACAAAAAAGAAAATAATCTTCCGACAGATTTTCGCATTTCAGATATATGTTTTTGTAAAAAATTTCTCATGAAATGCATAAAAATTATCATGCAATCATATTTTGTTTGCTTAATGCGAAATCTTTCCTGTTATAATTCATGTAAAATTGTGTCGCGGATCTTCTATAACCGTAACAATAATTGTAGGTTCTAGAATTGTCACCGATCTTCTTAACCGTGACAATTGTTGTAAGTTCTTGAATTCTTCTTCTATTGTTCTCGAAACGTCAAATTTGGTAATTAAATCTTTATTATAAATATGATAACACGACAAAACCAACAAATACAATATTAATACAATCAATTGACCTCGTGGTAGCAAATCCTTTGACAATGATCCTCTGGTCAGAACCCTCTTCTTATTTATAGAGGAAGGATATCTGCTAGAATTTGATCCACAATAAGGCGCCATTTTTAACGTATAAGAGCGCGTCTTTTTTGGCGCGTAACCTTGACTACAACAAAGAATAAAATTACAAAGCCATTTGACCTATGAACAAAGAACATATTCACATCCAACAAAATTAACAAATCATTCGAAAATCAAGAATCATTTATTTTCTTATACTCCTCGCAATTTCAGCGATAAATTGAAAGCTGAGAAAATTTGACTTTAATTCAAATTCTGAAAAGTTAAAGAAAGATATAAATAGTAGAATATATGTCAAATATCAAATCCTAACTGATATTTTTAATTTAAAATTTTGCTATATGTTGGGGATATCATGGAGTGACTTAATTAAGGCTTTAAAAAGTTTAATATTTTATCTTAGATTAATCAGACTACTTGCAACTTCAAAACACCCAATTTATAAAGTGGCAAAATTAAGAGGAATGACGGCAACTCTAATTATTTCAAATAAGCAAATTTTTGAAACTCGAAAACATAACTGCAAGCAATTTTGATGAAACAATGTTTGAAATTATATTTTGTTACATGTTGAATTTTCCAATAGTTAAGCGATTAATCATTTTAAATTTCATCCTTTAATCTTTCCCACGCATGGATTAAATTTAATTTCATCAATATTTTGCTTCTTCAATAGGATTTGTTAAAATTTTTGCATTATCAATCAGCAGATCAAGATGAATTTAAAATATAGATTTGAGCAATCAAAATTTTTATATTTGATATGAAATTGTCATGCTTTTGAAATAATTTGGCGAGCAATTTGAAGCGTTAAAAACAATTTCATCTTTTCGATAACTTCAGTCTTAAATACTCACCAAGCCAATTGGGCAAATTCTTTAATTTGAAAATGTCCAGCAATCGTCTAACAGAAAAAAATTTCTGAAACTGAAGATCTTACACGCTGATAGATGAATTCTCTGGAGCATTCTATGGTTTCTGATCAGTTTTTTAATCCAAATTCTACATTCTCGGTAGTTGACTAGTGATTTTTTTGGTTCTCGAAGAAAATCCTATTATTCTAGGAAACTGTCATTATAGGCCTTTTCTAAAACAAATGCATTTGATATTTCTTCGAACCTCTGAAATTAATTGAAACACTTATGCTCTATTGCACATGTTAATAATCATGGAGAAATTATGGAATTATCCGATTATCTGTATCATTCATATTATATCAGCATTCGAACATTCTACACATGTTCCTGATCCATTTTGCTTTGCCCCGATAATCATCATTTTTCGGAAAGTTACTATTCCAATATCCTAATTTTTCTTTCTTCTGATATTATAATTATTGCGAAAAAAGAAGGAAAAAAAACCGACATCTTTTGCAGAATTCGTTTTTTAGCACATTATAAATTTTCAATTAATTAAGAGAAATGCTCCATTATAATTTTCAAATTTCAATTATCAATTGGTCCCGAGACGCAGACTTGCATTGCGGTATATTGAAACAGTCGCGTAGCAAGAAACTTTTCTGAGATGGGAGAATTACGCTTTTCTTACGTAGACGTCTGTTCACAGTTTCACGTACATCGACAGTTGTCTAGTTTTGTAATATGTGTATCCTATTCTTTTCATCATCGCCTAAAACTTTAAATGTATTTCAGTTCCGAAATTTGCAACGTATGAAACGTGAGAATTAATGATGTGATAAAAAGAGTTTACTTTTATTAACTTTATTTGACGGATGATATTAAAACATTGCGTGAGGTATATTATTATTATAAGTTGTTTGCATCTATATGTAATTCTAACTTAAGTTCAGTTCCTTTCTATTCTAACCCTATTTTCTTATGATTTTTTCCATCAAATGAAATAAGTGAATTTGAAATGAAAGTGATAATTATGTTTTAAATATCGAATTTTGCATATAGCTAGACTAGCATTCATACATGTATTTTGGCTAATTCGCGCTATGCCATCTATTTGAGCAAGTTTAGTAATCTTTTTTGCTCTGAAAACGCAAACTGCACACCGTTGCATAAATAACGGAAAGTCTTTTTTGAAATAAAATGAGAAAATGGAGTAAAAGATGCACCGTATAGTTTTAATTTCTTAGCTTTACCCGAAGATAAATTACCTGTTTCTGTTTCCGTGGACTCGAAATGTTCAACTGCTTATTTCTAGTTATTGAGGAGCCTGTTTTCTAGTTTCATTATGTTTAAACTTTTTATCCGTCGAATTTCTCAGTATTAGGAGAAAGTCGAAGTTCATTTCTTACGTGAAGTGAAGGGTTCGGTTCTATGAGTTAGTAGAGTTTATTATTGGACAGTTGATCGTTTCTCAATATTTCTCTACAAGGCTTATTTCGATAGTTCAGTAATTTAATTTCTTTTGCAAATTTTTGTCTACATAGAGCACAGACGTATTTATATTCCGAACTGAATAAGTATATGGAAAAAATAATTTGAATTAAACAATTGCACATATAATTGCTTTCCTATTAGCTTAATTCCTTAAGAAACCAATCGAACACTTTCATTATTCAATGCGATACACGTATATAAAAGATTTTTCTCTGATTGTCCTAAAAGTGGGATTTTGTAGATCGGAAATTGGGTAGGATTGGGTTTGTTGTGTAACGAAGTTTTTGGTTTGACAGACTTTGTTCGCCGCAATTGCGATATACAAGGCAATTAATAAGTATCGATATATAATCAATAATTTAGATTTCTTTTTTAATAAGGAGGAAGTCATTTGAGGATTATTGGTACTGGAAATTGATAGAGTTTATGAAGTTTAGAAGTTAAGTTGGAAACGACGCTCGTCGAGTTATTGATCAGAGCAAACATTGTTCCATACGATAACAACCCTTTTTGTACCGTTAATTCTTAGTTCTGTAGTAAAAATTGATTTACAAAATGTTAATTATTCAAAGGTTTGGTTATCAGGACGAAGGATAAAAGATAGGCAGTATTTGTAGTTTTAAATTTTGCATATTAGCTTGATTATCAGACGGAAAATCTTTGCAATAATCCAGACATTACGCATAAGAAAGGTTATAAGATCGGAAACATTTGCTTGTGTATTAATTTTGTCTTTTTTCTTTTTTTTTTCTTCTTTCCTTTTTTTTTTTGTACTATGAAAAATAAAACTTACTAATCGAGGACAAAGATGAGAATTAGATAATTCATTACATTAGACATCATAACATTAATTTAAATTCATCGTAAGTGATGAATTATTTAGGAAATATTCTTCAGTGCAATAATTTATTCGAATATATTTATTCTAGAATTATTTCAGTTTATCCATAGTGATCTAACAAATTAATTCTTTCCATGTTTGCATTTTTTAAAACGAATCGCTATTTAAGAGATATACTGTGATTAGGTTTTAAAGACCAGTTCTTGTTTACAGAATTTAGTGATTTGTCGTCCAGGATCACTAAAGATTTCCAATTATACTGTTCCTTTTTTGTTTTCTAATTTTCTTATGTTAATCAAATTATCAGTTTATAATCTGACGAACTGTCGATAGAATCTTTCTTTAATTTTCCTCTTAGTTTTTTCTCCAGTATCTATAACTTGGCTAATTTACCCATAATAAAACAGTGTGATTATTTTAAATTCCTTTACGACTGACTAAATTTATCAGGTAGAGAATTATTTCAGAATTTTAAAGTCAATGGAAGAAGAAAATTCATTATCTGTAAGTACCCATGAAAGTTCACTGATGGAAGGAGAAGAACTGCAGCAATCCTCTTCATCGTCTGAATGGTGTACCGATTCCGAAATACGTCTTTTCAAAAAACTTTTATCTCATAAACCAGCAGATAAGTTCTTTATGATAAATTTTTTCTCCATTAATTCCATGTAAAATCATGGAATCTGTTTGCATCGATATTATTCGCCTTATATTTGTTGTAACAATTTTTTGATAAATGTAAGGCTTTCTGAACTGCCGTTGTCAGATAGAGAACATAATGCGATGATCCACTTCTCCAGTCATTCATAGATTACAGATGCAACACAGAACAATGAAATCTCGAAACTTATGTCTAATTCGCATTAAAAATTTTTCAGGTGTTTCAAAACATTTCCATATGGGTTTTCTTGTTGACTACATGAACAACGTTTATGAAGATGAAGATACCGATTTCGAGGATGTTTTGACATCAGAGGATTTACATGAACTCACTATCAAGAAAAATACTACTGGAAAGCCGCGGATTTTCAGACCAAGATACAAAATAAGACCCACCGCTGAATCGGTCAGTTTACTGTCTTGTTAAATTTTCTTGGTTTGTCTTATAATGATGATAACTTATGCAGACCAAATTGCATTGTTGATTCTTTGTAATTTAAATGTTATAACTATTTTTTTTACAGAAATAGTCTTGTTAGAATTTGTAAATTGGTCAGCTAATTGAAAACTATAAATTTTCAAACAAAATTGCAAAACTGAAGATCGTAGGTCGTAATTTTGCGTAATTTTTTGAATTTTGTGATCCCAGTTTACGAATATTTATAACAGCTATGTTCCTATCATCTTAGATATTGATATATTCTCGCCCATATATAAGATAATAGAAACATAGTTGCATACATATTTAATTAAATTGAACGTTGCATGGTTTTAGCTCCAGTTTCAAAACTTGAAGCCGCAAGGAATTTGCGGTTGCGAAATGCAAAATGGCATTATTTAATCCAGTATCACTTCCCCGAAACGTATTTTAAAACTAATTCTTTTATGAGAATCAGTTTCAGATTTGGAAGAAATTAGAAAACATGTATGATATGAAGGAAATCGAAAAAAATGAGGCATTACCGGAAGGTTTATTGGAAAAATCGGAATTCTGTTTGCCAGAAGATGATTTTGGTGATTTGTTACGCAAGAAGGATGAGTTGAACAGAGGTTTCGTTGCTCCTCAAACTAATGGTCAATCGACTCTACGTAGGAAGCAGCGGGATTTGGGTATGCATTTTTTATTGACGTATGAATTTATTGTAACTCTTTTTTTTTAAATTTTACTATAGTTAGTTATAATGGAATCGATAGCGTATATAACAAAAGTATGTGAAAATGATGTTAGTATAGGTTGTTTAGGACATGAACCGTTGTGTTCTTGACAGTATCGAAAAGATTCTGAAGCTTTGTGATTTGGTGGTACGGTTTCATTTTTGAATGTTATGTAGCGATTTTAGCTTTTCTAGTCGCTATATGGTAAATCATATTACATCAAGAAGGGTGTGGAATTCACGAAATCAAGTCATTTGACCCATTATCCATGAAATTTTGCAAATGAAAATCAGTTTCAGAAACTTATTTGCCGAATTCAGCAGTATCAAATTCTCGGGATGTTCGGAATACGTAATTTTGCGTATAAAAATCTGCACTGTATGCGACGTATTTATAAAATTCCAAATGTTTTTTTGTAATTTTTCGCACATATCGGCATAGTAATTAGTTTAATTGTTACTCTGCCTTTTCTTTATAATTTCATTTATATTGTTCTTACGAGATAATTTCATTTTTTTCTGTATTTCCGTTTAATAATCATTTATCTTCATGAAAATATTGGAATTTGCTGAAATACGAAAATCATCTGTAGGTTAATATTGTTAATTTGAGCAAATTATTTATTCATTTCAAATGCACCAGAGCCTTTGTATTTCTTTCTTCGTAGGAATTCCGGCGGTTGGTTTTTTAAAGGCGTCTCGAGAAAAGAAAAGAAATTTAAGATGTACTTTAAAATTAATCTAAAATTGTTTCGATGTATCTTCATTATAAGACGTTTTTTGCTTGTGGATTTTTACACTTCCTGGGGATCTCATTTCTTTATTTGCTCTATAAAGCTTTTTAATATTTTATTCTTCAGTTTTGCACGCTTAAAATATTGGCGACGTATGAGATGAGTAATGTAAATATGAAATCAGAATAAATTCCAGAAATTCCATACCAGTGAGAATTCATGATGAGCAGTCCAATAGAGGGAAGTAACTTGTACTCAACAAACCGGACAAATTAACGATCGGTGGTCAGTTAGTGAGTTATAGATGATCGATGTTTTTTAAAAAATGAAAGCAAAAAAAAGGTCCATTTGTTGAGATTTTTTATTATCGGCATCTTTTTGTATCGATTAGCAACCACAAACTCGATATTTTTATGTTTTTTGCTGTAACCGATCATGGATAATCTCATTAGCCCATCCATGTTATATAATGCAAGTTGTTATCCATCTAATCGGTAATTGTATATTAAGTGAATTGAAAAAACGAGTCGACTTTTATTGATTTTCAATTGCGAATTTCCAAACAATATTCGGAGAGAGTAATGATGTTATATTCAATTCATGACAATTAATAGAATTAGCAAATAACTGGAAGTAAAAAGAAGATCTCTCTTCAAATTTTGCTTAGAAGAAAAAAGTTATAATGGACTGAATTTTCATTTCCAGATTATAGTCATTTATTTGTCAGTTTTTCTGTGTTCCCTTGTTAAAGTTTTTCAATGGAAAGTTGTGTATCGAACTCCTCTTCATGTTGAATTAATTTTTTATTTCAATTGTCTCAGAAAGTATACAAAAAAATACTACAAATGTAATTCTTCAGATACTTCAGATTGCTTCAATGTAGATGTGAAGTCTCACATGTTCCTAGACCTCCAATTTTTGTAAAAATTCATTGAAGTTTTCAAATTGTTTCTGCAAAAAAACAGAAAATTCTGGGAAAACTTAAACTTGGATTTTTTTAAGAAAGTTGACATTGACGGTGTAAATGTACAACTTTCTTTTTGAACTTTCGAAGCATATTAATCCTCGAAGTTTTTTTAATATTAAATTAAACTTTAAAAGTTTGCCGATTTTGATTCGTCCACCACTCCTTCATTTTATTTATTACTTATTATTTACTCCGTGATCAGCTAATTATTCACTCCAAAAACTGATTGACAGTGATAGACAAATTGTTGAGA